>WUQG02096698.1:0-26034 GCA_011317285.2 Androctonus mauritanicus | reverse complement strand
TTTGTAGCTGCGGCCCTCCGTATCTCTAATAACGACGGTTGCGGCCCTCGGGGTCATTATAATTGGACAGCCCTGCTGTACATTTTTATGACGTGATATTAAAAATGATTTTGATAGCATATATTTTAATCCATTAACTTTAATCATTCCAAAATAAAAGCAGGAAATAAATGAAATAAAAGGGTTCGGAAAGTAGATGATTACTTCTTTTCGAAATTGCTTTATCCTACTTTTTAAAGTAAAGAATCAGTTTTAACATTTAATAATTATATCAGTGGAGTTCCTAGCATTGATGTTACCCGGTGAGGTAATTCATAGTGTCATCCCTTCTCCCTCAATATTATATAAAATGTTTGGTCGTTAGAAATTTACGTAGCATAACTTCAATCTATTACTACATTCATGTGACTATCTAACAATATAGTTTCTCAACCATACAAGTTTCTCAACAAACAAGAAATGACCGTTTTAAAAAGGGCTTATAGTTGTAAAATTGGAAAAAATATAATATTTTAACATACGTTTGAAAACATTGAGTGTCACTCGGCACGGGCCGCACCCTCCGTATCCCTAGTGACGCTACTGATTATATTCATTATATAACATGTTACGATTTAGTAACATGTTTTATAATGGAATAATAATTATTTTAATTATTTAAAACATTTGTCTTGTTTTCAACTTAATTTTTTTATGAAATCGAATAAATATTCAACAAAGAATTGATTTCATAGTTTCCTGGAAATGTACAGGAATCTTTTTATACAAAAGAAAACTGACAACTACATGACATACCAGAAGTTGGGTTCCATGCATAGCAGGGAGGATTATCGGTATACTATATTGAATATAAATAAAAATCCATCTGATATTTCGAGATTCGATAATAAATTGTATAGTAAAAAGTACAAAAATCCGGACTTTTTAAAAACTCAAAACTTTTCAAATTTTCGATCTTGCTTGTCGATGTGCATGTGCTCTCAAATTTTTTTTTAAGTTTGAGAGCACATGCACATCGACAAGCAGTGCAGAAGAAGCAATGTAAGTCGCGGAAATGAACGAATAAATAAACTCGTTTTAATAAATAAAGTATTCTGTACTTGTTAATGAATAAACTAACAAAATTTGTCTATTCTCGTCTTTATTCTTCCTTAAATTTGAATTTTAAAAGTATTTCCGGAGAATCAGGAAAATATGAAAATCCGGGACCGATCAAATCTCGAGCAATCCCGATTTTTGTACTTTAATTATATATATTGGGGCAGCTCAACAGATACATAACAACTACTGTTAAAAATATACAGCGTGGCAAAAATTGAACTGAATTTATAACATTTGTCTTTCTTCACATTAAATAAGAGAAATGTGAATAAAGGTCATTCTTAAAACGAATGCCTTAAAATTCGAAATTATATAAGCTAAGAAATAACACAGTATTCCTAAATGAGATATTCTATTCAAATTTTAATTTATTTTTAATTTTCATTGCAATATAAATGATCAAAATAAACTTCAAAAATATTCAAAATTATATTTTTAATTAATTAATTTATTTATTCAAATAAATATTTAAAAAAAGTTATCTAGATCTATAAAGAAGTTAATTATTCGATTCAGTAAAAAATCGACTTTCATCATCATCAGCTTCAGTTTAAGATAAGTGATGAGCTATACACTAATTATAAAAAAGTTTCCAATCTTAAATTACTAAAATAATAAAATATTTAAAATGTAAAGTTTTGACTTTATTTACGTGATTAGCTTTCATTGATGTACGGTACTTGAATTTTGGAGTTTATGTAGTGGTAATTAAGAGGAACTTGTTCTTTGCATAGTTTCGTCAGCGATTAAAATCTTGACGTTCAATAAGAGGAAAAAATAAATAAATATATTTATTTATTTCGAAGATGATTAATAAACATGAAAGAAATAAAACTGTAAAAAAATTCAAATTTTCAAAACAATTTTGAATATCTCTTGCGTGTCCAAAGCACATCAACTAACCAAACTTACATGTGATAAAACAGGATAAGCTTCTGCTTACTACCGGAAACTGTAATCAGCAACTCTTTTTTTAAACTAATATAATTTACCGCTTGACTGCTAATAAAACTTAGGTCTTGGCTTATTACTAAGCAACGATTAAGATCTAGTAAAACGATGCAAAATATTAATTACTTAGAATCTGTAATGTGGAAAATTGGATTAATTTTCATATCAATTCTTATAACATGTTATATCTTTGAGAAAAAAAATCGTTTAATATTAATATATATTTCTTCCATTTCCAGTTAAATTTATTCAGAACGATTTTTTTTATTTTAATATAATTTCTCAATTCCTAAGAGTTCGAGCACTTAATTCCTTAAGCACAGACTTTGCAGCTCTGCGAGGTAAGTTTAAAAGCTTTTTCATCAGTAACATTTTTAAGAGAATTTTTAAATTTCGTTCAGAAATCTGTATCATCATAAAAAATCAGCATGTAATATTCTACCAATTGATGAAAATTAGTTTACGTTTTCTTTTATGAATGAAACAATATAGAGTTTAGAAAATCACTCTAAAGCTCTTAGAAATGATGACAAAATACCGTGTTTACTACAGAGAATTAAAGGTCTCATCTAAATTAAGATATGACATGATATATGATTGAAATTATAAGCATCAAAATCCGCTTGGGTTGGTTCAGGTTTCTCAAAAATAAGTAAAAATACACTAGCTGAGTTAAAATTTCCATTGTAATTTAATAAGCTACTAAATCAAATTTATGGAGAGTACTTATCGTTGTTTAAAGAAAAAGAATGCTTCTTTAATTTCCGTTGATGTAACCTGGCGGGAAATACGTTTTAAAAGAGTAACTCTTCAAACTGAAGTAGCTTGGTGTTGTAGACAATGTTACTCATTCATAGCATTAACAGTGGAAGGCAAAATAGCTCGATTGTACTAACTTCATCGCAACTATAGTACGTCGGTTGTACTATATCTTGTTATTGTAATTTTGCAGTAAAGAACGGATGTTGACGTTTAATCCGATAAAGAATTCGCATAAAATGTTATAAAAATTTTTTCCCAGTTTGTATCGACACTATCTGTCTAAAACAACATTTTTCTTATTTTATGGTTACAAATTAATCGTTTTTATTGTCGTAAAAATATTTTTAAACATTAAAAAAGTTGCTCACTATAAAAAAAAATAGTTTAAAATGTCTTTCATTCATAATTTTTTAATGTTTTAAAATTTTCTATCCGAACTGTTTCGTACTGAATTATAAACATTGTTAAAGTAACACCGATGAATGTATTAATTAAAAACATTAAGTTACTATTGAATTTTAATAAAAATAAAAATTTTTTATTGCTATTATGATTTAATTTACCGAAGAAAACAATTTAATAAAAAAATGCTAAAATTTTTTGATGTCAAAAATAATCGCATTTTCGTTTTAGTTTCAAAATTATCGAACAGATGGCGACGTTATCGTTAAGGAAATATTTTTTTATTTTTTTCATTCCTCGGATTGTAAATTCTCTTCCACACGTGGCCAACGTCTTAAATTACTGATACAAAATCTTTCGAAAAACAGAATTAATACAAATGAGTAAAGGATAGGAACGTTTACATGACCTATTGAACTAAATTTCAATAATTAACGCCCGAGTTTTTTTTTTTTTTTTTTTTTTAGTAAATAATTAAGCCTATATTTAAAAATTCAAAATGGCGGATTTGTTTTCTAACGTACGGATTACGGAGATTAAAATTAAAATTAGGAATTCTGAAGCATAAAAAAATTATAATTATACTTGTAATAATCATCGTTTTAACTTCATTCTCTTTAAATTATGCTATTTTAATTGAGATTTATCTCTTTCAAGTTTTTATTTTGAGAGGTCGCAGAGATTGCCGTGATTAAAATTTAACAAAGTTTCAAAATTTATACGTATTTTTAATCATCAGAAAACTTTTTTATATGTTAATTTAGCATCGTTAGAATAGTTTTATTTTTCCTTAGTTTAAAATATAATTTTCGATGCGGGTGTTAACTCATTCGGGTGTAGACTACAGCAGAGAGAATTTCTTAGACTGTTTTAATTTCTATAATGTACAACGGACAATATTGTTCATACTTTAAATGCCAAACGCCTGAAACAAAAAAGAAAAGCTGACAAAAAAACGGAAAACAAAAGGCGGCTATTGTATTATCATCATCTGAACCGTTGCATGTACAATACCTGTCGGGGTGGTATCCACTATAAACGGATCCACCTTGCACGCTTGGTTGCATTCTCGGTTGCGGCTTTTGTTTCGATTTAAATCTCATTTTATCATCTTGTTTAAACAGACAGAAAGTCGTTCGGTAACTGAATAATCAACTGGCAAACTCAGCGCTTTAAAATGATATATCAACTTTTTTTTTTTCTTTATGTCGACTGCAATCATTCTCCATAATAGGTTTTTCAAAATGTTAATGAAATTTCAAACCGTGAAGCTTAATTACGCGACTTTTATACTAAAAAAAATATAGTATTTTATTTTTTTTGGTTGTTTGTAGAAAGAAATGTCGAAACAGAATATCGAATAAGGACTACTATCATCGACTCGACCTCAGATTATCCTTTTCGATAAGTGTCCATTTCCCGGATAGATAGATGTTTATCATGTGTAGGAGATGGAAAAATGTCAACAAGAAATAAATGTGTAAAAAGAGAAGTAAAAAAACCAGTAGAAAGTTTTTTTATGCTGGTACAAAAAATAAAAATTTTTTAAAAATTTATAATCGTCGATGATAAAACTGGAAGTTGGGGATGCTAAAAACGGACCTTTAATGTCTATATCGAGGTTAGTAACCGTCATTTAAACCCCCCTTTGGGAAGATATCCGGTGAAATCTTGAGAAAACTCGATTAACCAAGACGATTTTCAAGATAATATATTCGGTTGAACGATGAAGCATTATAAAGATGCTAAAAAAAACAAAGAGTATGCTAAACGGAAAAATTTAAACTGTTATTTTTTGTTAGGCAAAACGTAAAGTTCATCCGATACAGCAATTTATATATAGAAATCTTCTATACAGTTCTATAACAGATATTTTTCTAAATATTCATTGAATTAGAGTCCGAAAACTGTTTTCTAAATTTGAACAGTTCAGAAAAATCTATAATTATTTGGAAAAATTATTTATAGATTTTTCTGAACTGTTTTGTCTAACTGTTTACAAAAAAATCTTTCAACCACTAAGGTGGACTTGTACCTCATCAGCAGCAAGTTAATGTCTCAAGTAGAAATTTATCAACGAGGTGAACGTTTATTTACAGTAAATATTAAAAAATAATCCAGAAATCGATCGATATATCGAAAATATTTCCGTTTTTTAAAATTTAGCGATTACAAGGAAAAAAAAACAATAAATATTTTCCGACTCACTTGTATCGGAATGCCATTCTAATAAAAATTATGCAATAGAAGATTTCAACATTGGTTTTTCAATAAGAGATGTATAACTTTCTCCAAAACATCGATATTGGATTCAAAATTCGCACATTTTGTTTAACTAATGTTGGATAACAAAGATTAATTTGTTATTCGATATGAAACATTATCGCCAATTGACCTATATAGCGCATAATGCATGTTTATTTGTCCGCAGTTCGACCGATAATGCTTCCTGCCCCACTAACAGCCCAGATGTAGAATGTTTTTAAAATGTCCAAGGATAATTCCTATTAACAGGAACTGCCAATCAGGAAATGAACAGTTCCGTCCAGACACTTCCTGGTTTTATATTAAAACTTGTTTAGACTTCGAAAACCGTTTCGATTTATCACGTTTTTCGAACAGATTCGACTTTTCTTTTTTGTTAATTGGCCGAAATTAATACTGTAATAATAATTACGACACCTTTGACCTCGCGTCAATCCTGAATTGTACAGTTAAAAAAAGAAAAAAGTTTTCTCAGTAAAAGAAAAGGAATGTAATGAGAATAATTCATTAAGAATTCTTTTCATTAAAAATTCCTTATCTGTATTCTTTTATGAAGTCGAGTTTCAAAAAAACAACAGCACAATGAATCGCTTAACAAAAGCATTTCAAAACAATCCCAGACAAGATTCTCTAAATAAAAAGATACTTGAAAATGAATGTTGAAACCTTGCCGGGAAGAAATGATAATGTCTTAACTAAAGATAATGATGAAACTGATAAGAAAAACAAACACTTATACTCGGTTTCTGGGATTTCATATTGTCGAATGCTATTCATTGGTAAACGAAACAATTGAAGAAGTTTGGAGGTCAAGTGTTCTCTACAATTACTTATTGATAAGTCGCGAACCACACCCAGGATCATTTTCACTCAAAATAGGAAGTTAAAATATTAGCAAAAATTTATCTATGGTATCTAATTAACATTACCAACTTCCACATTACTAATATATTTTTTATCTATTAATTAACCTATTTATAAATAAAAGAAAACGAGTTCGGAATATTAAACTGTTAAATTCTGTATTTAGTTTTCTAGATTAAAAACTAAGACAGATGCTATAAAGTGAGGGAATAATAGATGCGTTGCCTGGAGCCATAGGACAAGTGGGCCTCAGTCCTCCAACCAAGAATTGCACGTCTATTTGGTTATCAGACATTAGAAGAAGGGAAAAAAAGTATAGTAAGAAAACACCGTACCGTATTTAAATTTTATTAATAGTAATTTGTGACATATATGTAATTACGGCATTTATAAAAGGTACAATTCGCGGTTTCGTTAATACGAATAATCTAAAAACGTTTGCTTTAGTTTATTATTATTATTTCCGTCTTATAGAGGGGCGGTTGGAACAATTAACTCTTCTTAGTCAACCAGTAATAAAAACTGGCGAAAAAGGTCGCGCATGAAAATTTTCTAGGATGTAGAAGACTAGAATTCTGATGTGTTTAAAACAAAACAAAAATGCTAGAAGGGATAGTTCGATCGGCAGGTGGTCAGAGTGCAGTGGCCTGAAGTCAAAACCATCTGAATGATACACCAGCTGTTCTGGTGGAGATGTGTAACGCATTACACATTAATTAGAACACTATACCTTCGCAAACATGATTTAACAACTGTTTTAACAATAAGGAGACGTGTTACCCACGCAGTCGTGTTGTATAGGCCTATTTCTTTCGATAACTCTTCTCTCTCTCCTGTTATATTTTTATACATAAACACGACGTCACGACGACGATAACCTGTCTACTTTTATGTATTTTAAATAACCAATAAATATTTTAAAAAAGAATATAAATAATAATAATAATAATAATAATTCGAGATGCGAATACAAATAAGTTTGTTCGCAAACGTCACGCATTTTAATAATAATAATAATAAAAACAAAAAGATAAAAATTAGAGCAGATGTTAGGTTTATTTATCAGCTGTTCCTTAAACTTTTAACACAATATTTTTATTTTTTGGCCTTTATTCTTGACGTAAAAAAATGCATCACGTCAAGAGACTACTTATTAAATCCGAAAACATCGTGAACGTATCTCAGACATCGAGCCATCTGCTCGACTGATAAGTTCATAAAAATATATTAAAACAACAATGAAAATAAAACAATTTACGATATTCGAACAGAACTAAAACGATAAAAATTTAATGTATTTTAATATCACTCGTTCTATTAAATGAATATAATACGCGGTAAATAAATTTTTTTAGAAATATTAATTATTCATAAAAAAATACTAATAAACGTTCTAAACTTATCAAAGAATTAATAAAATAAATTTATATGTTATAAACTCGTGCCTACACCCAATCTGGATAGTTAGACTATTTAGGTTGAGGTCCTTTACAAGCCAGACAGACTGGAAACTTATTGCTTGAGTCATGAATTGATATTGTATTTTATAACAGATATAAATACATAAAAATATATAACGTAAAGAAAAAAAACTCTCTAAGATAATTCCCGATATTAAACTGTAATGCACTCGAATATAACTGGAGAAAATGATAGAGAAAATTCCACTCACAATGTCACAATTGTTTTTGCATCGTCGGTGGGTCAAGAGGCATCTGGACTCACTCAGATCAAAACGAAGGGAACGAAGTAGCAATAAATGCCGATAAAAGAAAGATTTTTGCGAAGAGTAGAGATTTGGGTCGTATAACCTATTCTAATTGAAAATAAAATATAATCAACTTGTTATGACAACAACACTTAACCTATTTTAAATGTATAACTTTCCCGTTAGTAAATGTGGGAAAAATCAATATCAGTCAAGCACTTCCGTTACTTAGATACCAAGCTCGTATCACTGCAGTATCTAAAAATAGTTGCGTGGGTGAGCATACTATTACAGTAATGTTCATACAGTATATTATTATACTAATTAGAATGTAAATATTTATAGAATAGTACCTTTTAGGTCTACAACATCAGAGATATTGTTTGTTGCCGGTGTACATTTTAAAAACGTCGCCAGCGAATTTTTTGTTTTCGCTGTTTAGGCGGTCCTTTATCATCAAACTTTTAAGCTAAATATAGCCCGGACAGTGAGTAATACTTCGGAAACGCCTATAGAACTAAGTTAAACCCTAATATTGATTGTGGCGAAGGAAAAAGAGTGCCTACACCATTTCTCCACCCTATCGACCTACGTCTAAGAATAGTTCCGCATTTATATAATTATACCCAATGCCCTATTGAAATTCGTCAATAAATACTAAGGATAACTATCTTTAAAATTTATTTCAGCAATAGATAACTCGTAAATTATATCGCTTGCTGAAAATTTTTTCGATATTAAGTCAACGTGTAAACATGGATTTAAAAATGGATTCAGTAACTTCACGTGACATTAAATGTAAATATAGACTTGATTAACCCAAGATATCTACCAAAAGTGGTTAACAGAATACTATTTAGTAACAAAATTATATTATTTAAGTCGAGGAACTGGAAAAAGTTTTTTTCTTTTTCTTTCTAGAAAATGTATCTGTTTTCATAACTCATTAACTTCACACAACCACATTATTTACATGCAAACTGCTTGTAGTAAGAATAAATTTATGATAATTATATGTAATACAGTTACATTTTAAAAATAAAAAAATGGCTAAAATTTGAATTTAAATTTTTACAAATGTAAATTTATAAAATAGAAAAAACCAAGGAAGAAAAAATTACTTCGTTTATACTGTCCTTATGTATGTGAAAGATTACATGTAGGACATCTCGTAATAAACAATTTCTTGCATTTTTAAAATATTTGATTTTTAAAATATTTGATTTTTTAATTATTGTTTCAAACTGTGATTTTTGTATAGATTTCTATAGATAAAAGGCTGAGTCATAATGTATCAATAGAAACGCATAGGCTTGTATGCATTTTATTCCTTCCTTTTATTCATACGCAAATTTAAATTTCAGATATTATTAAAGATGTATAATCAGAAATATATCTCTGATTATACATCATTAATAGTATTAAAGATTTATTTTTAATTTTTAATAATATCTGAGATTTATTTTATACATCTTTAATAATCCATCCATGTAATAAATGTGTACCATCAGAGATATATCTCTAATAGTGAACATTTTCTTTTTCTAAGGCAAAAAAACATTTTCTGTATAAGTAACTATTTTGTTGAACGTTTATGCTAAAATACTTTTAGATTACTAATAATAATAATAATGATATTGATAATGACAAAACATAAACAGAAGTTAGTCACGCCAAGCAGAGAGAGACTATTGTATACAAAATTATAAGACACAAGTAAACAATTACTCAAACGATAAAGTTAGAGGGCACGATGTGCTAAATTACAGACAATATACCCACTCAGACAGAAAGATAGGTTTATGCCACAGCAGGCATGTGTAATTACCATAGTTGCTTCTACCTGTACATAACCTCTTCAATCAGCCTACCTGTTCCTCCCACCTGCAACACGCGCCGTGCGCCATTCTGGTCGGTAGGACACGTGCCTCACAGGTGTCTTTGGATGGCTCTGTCTGTTAGGACAATTGTATGACATCCACCTACAGTATATCCTGTTTCCTCATCAGCTCCATGCATCAACATATGTGTAATACAGGAAACGTCGCTTGAAAAAACTACAGGATATGTTAGTCTTTCCCTTACTTATCCGTTTAAAGCCAGAAGTGTTTGGGCGCTGAAAGTTATATTGTATCGCTGAACGAAAGATATCATTTCAAACAGTAACTAATTTGCAACATAAACATTGCTTCAGTTTTCTAAAACCTAAAAAGGAAAGGAATTGTTTTCGGTAGTTTCGTCAGCAGGATATTTTAATTTGGAGCGTTTCCTTTTAATTCCTCCAATAATGATTAAATTAAACTAACAATTTTCTTTTTTTTTTCTGATAAAAATTTTGAGTAATTATTTCCACGTTTTTGGTCATTATATACTTTAAAATAAGGCAGAATAAAATACACTAGAATCATTGTCACATAGGAGGAAGAAACAAAAAAGTAATTATTATTAATATTATTGTTATTACTGTATGCAGACATAACTTTCTATTCACTAAAAAATCAAATGAATAGATGCATTCATTAATTCCGAAGAAAATTATTTTTAATAGGTGTTAATTCATGCATTAAAAAAGTATTAAAATAATAATAATAATAAACGTTATTCTCATCAATTATGAAAGCGTTATACAAATTTGCAAACGTATGAATAATTATTTTAAATTATAGCAACACTTTGAAAGTTAATTATTGTTAAACTTAGAAATAATCCGTTTATATAAATGGAAAGTAATTTATTTAAATTAAGCGTTTTATATAATGTAGAACTGCATTAATTTCTCCGTCTTAATCACGCCAAGACAGGAAAATGGGAATGATAAGGCTGAAGCAAAACGCTCATGGACGTGACGCATGTGTGAACTGGACTGAGTGTGAAAGTCGTGGAGTAAGTGATCTAGCGGGCTAACTGTGATCTGTCATAGAGTAACAGATGTGACCTGGTGATTTTTGGAACCTATATTGGACTCTGCAAGTTCGTTAGTGTTTTCTGCGCGCACTAAACAACCCAAATGTGTGAAGGACACCATCTGGAAATATTGGCAAAGAAGGCATTGGTGCGTCAATTTTTCAAACTCCACCTATATATTGCTTTAAAAGATAGTTAGTTTACTAAATTTCCGTCGTGTTTGGTAGAAACTCGAAACTGTACGGACGCATATTTTCAACCGTCCTGGAGCGTAAGCTTGTGTATTTTTAATTTATTTTATTCTTTACTAGTTTTAATTTAAGAAAAACTCATTTAATTGAATTCGTGTTTTAAATAATAATTAATCATTTAAAATACTGTTTATTTTTACGACTAAGTAAGAGTTTTTTCTCGGTTCTACCCTAATTTACGCGGTGGTAATGTAACGATTCATCAGAAATGACGAATCAATAATTAGATAGGAAAATATTCTAAGAACAGCTAAATAATTGTTTCAGTTGTTTGTAACATAGCACATGACGCAACTTTTTTTTTCTTTGCATGTACAACACAGAGCGAGCGTGAAGTTGTGCCACAGCCCTGCTGTACAAGGGACACCAACCAGGTTAAAGACCCCTACGCCTTGTTTACGCGAGTCCTGAGTTCGATGACGTCACGGCGTAGCCGTCCAATAGAGGAACATAACGTCATCACGTGTTAGTAACGTACAACCTCAGACGTAGGAGAGTGGGAGTACGTCAGTGTCGAACACACCTGCAAGCGTTGTCACTATATGCACACCAGTAATCCAGGGAGCGAGGAACAAGATACTGGGCAGTCAGACCCAGCAATGAGTACGGGAGAAGTTTGTTGTCCAGTGCAGCAAGCGGCCGGCGGTGATAAGAAGACGGCGGTATCAACGGTCTGCCGGGCACTGTTTGGTCCAACGGATCACGATAAAAATCGACAATTTGTACGAAGAGAACTGGCAATACAACGACAAAAAGATAGAGAAACATGGAACTTTGATTTCGAAGAAGGGGTGCCGTTAACTGGAAGGTACGACTGGACTCCTGTCAGGGAACCGTACAAATTAAGGTCCGCTAATAAGGAGAGAAAGGCAACGCATCAACAGGGCAAATCTGTTGCAAGTTGTAGCAGATCCAGCGTAGGGGGCGTGACCCAAACACGTATACCAGGTAGGCATTTGCTCAATTTTACTGTTCGTATACCGAACGTTAGATAAGCTTCTATACACACTCGTCGTTCACTACTAACGGTTTATATTTCTTTTTTTAAATTCCGTTGAAAAATGTGTGTTATAAGTTTCAATCAAACACGTCAGCCAATTGGAAGCCGGCCAATTTTTGAATTTCCGTTATTAAATTTAAAAAATTCCATTCGGACGCTGTTTTAAAGATGATCTGTGGTGACAGCTGTGATAATATATTGACTGACGTCATTATTCAAGTGACCTACATTTTCATCGTAAAGACGTAAAAACGATTCGATATCAGTTCCTACTAATCCATATCTTTCGCCGACTCGAGTATTGTTTCTATACGTGGACATGGACAAATACTGAATTTGAGTGATAAAAAGATGTTTATCATTCCCTATAAACCGTCAGTTTTTAATTCGATTCTCGAGTTTTCGTTTGTCCATTATTAAGACCTTTCTATTAATAAATTTATTAATTTAATCAATAAGCGCAAATGAAAAATATTTGTCGTTCCACTAACTCGTCGAGAAGTTCTGCTGTTCCCATTTTAACATAGTTCGAACTGTTTCCTGGCTAAAAAAAATGTTTTACAGTTTAATTTAGACATTTTGGCATTTTTTGTGTCAAAAAGTTCCGGTTTATTCTATAGAAAGCGTAGATTTTAGGGTTTTACTCGTAACAGAGTAAAGTTTGAACTCGGATTGGAAGAAAACATGGCTATAAACTCGAACAAAAAGCGATTTTTTGGATTTTTAATGGTCACGAACCATTCGCAATCGAACCATTATAGGGATTAACACGCTCGGCGGACCGTAGTTAAAAAAAATACATGGTTTTAAAAAGAAGAACCGTATCCGAAAAAAAATTCTCACTTTTAAACGAGGTAAGGAAACGTTGAGAGTAAGTGCTGACCGATACGATGCGGTTATATTCTCAAAAAATTGATAGAAAACACTGACCACCTGTATCCAATAAAGGATTGAATACGTGATAAGCAGATGGGTCACTTCCCGTTTTGATGAAACGGAAGTAACGTCCTACGTATCTACGTCAACTGACCTCATTCCACGGTTTAAAGAATTCGGAAAAGGGTGCGCTTACTAGGACGAATACGAAAAGGAATAAGGACAGAAGAAGATTATGTCGTCAGCTGAAAATCGTCATCCAATCCCCAACGTTATATTGTGTAATAAGAAACCGTTTTGTTTATGTTTGCCGAGTTCACGAGTGGTATCCGATAACTCTTGATTTCCTGTGATCGTCTAATCGTAAGAAAATTACAGATCAAAAAAGTAAAATTAATTTTTAAAAATATTTTACAATCAGAGAACTTCCTGTATGATTTTAAAATATAAGTGAAGAAAGTTAGCAAATGTGTTAAAAAGTCCTATCATCTGAGCCAACCAGTTCGACCAGTAATTTCTTACGTCATGTTTAACGTCACAATTACTTATTTCTTGGAATGACCCACAGATGGCATTGTTTAAGAACTTCAAATTATAGGAAATATTTGGGAATTCGAAAGTTTTCTTCCAGGAGAAAGTTGGAATTAGAGCGCTACATATTTTCGTTCGACGTACATCACACTACTCAAAATTGAAAGCATAGATTCTCCTAGAAAGTTATATTAAACGGAATTATAAATTTTAAACAAAGCTCTTTCACAGATTGAAAAACCAATTTTGTCCTTGTCTTCATTAACTCTAGGAGTCCTCACGCCATCTCGAGGATGCTAGGCGCCATTTTATGTCTAAATTACTCGGAATAGGTCATTGTGATTGTCTAAAATATGATTTTAGTTTTATCTGCGTGTAAGGTAATAATAAGTATCCTTTAGTATCACTTTGTTGCAGTTTTCGTTACCGAGAAAAAAATGAAACTATGTAGAATGAGGAAAAAACAAAACAAAAAATAATTGCGATTAATAATAATAAGAAAGGATTACAAACTTTTCAAACAGCTCTTGAGTCCTTTTTTTTCCCTTCTTAAATTAGCTCTAGAATTCTCGAAACGCCCCGTACTTGAAGAAATTTAAACATTTTCAGTAGGCAATTTGTTTCCTCGTTAATTACGCGATACACAACAGCGCATCTTTTATTTAAATTTGTAAATTAGTTACCGAGAAAAATTTTTCAAAGTTATGCTTTAAAAAAAGCTTTATTTTTATTTTGAAAATGCTTCCTTTTATTCAAAGAAACATCTTTGTCTTCGAGAGTTTGCTACATACGCATACGCGCATACAAAAAAAATGTTTTACTGCCCTAGCAAAATTTTTCTCAGATGACGAGCGTGACCAAAAAGTAAAAAAAAAAAAAAAAAAAGAGCGAGAAAAGTTTTCAGTATTACCAAATGTGTTAAAGTGGGTTTCTGGCTAAAAATACTTTTCAAATTAGCAAGAGACGGAAAGACTAAACATGTCCAAAACTGTTTTAGACATGAAAAAACATGCAAAATATAGTTTCAAATCTATTATTTATAAAAAAGTTAATGAAGTGATAGATTAAATTTATTTTTATTATTATTATTTTCGTTTTGTTTACACTTAATCACTTTTACGCTCGAAGAACGAATTTTTCTGTAACATCACAAATAGGAAAAAAAAACAAGTTTTCTCAGAACGTGTTTCGTTACCGAAAGTTTGAATCCTTTTAAATAAATAAATAAATAAAAAATAGTTATAGATTAAAAGGAAGAGAGAAAAAAAAATCTTAAGACATATCTAAAAGTTTATCTGTTATTGCGTCATAGTTTTTTCGAATTACGATAAATGGAAAACAACACCCACTTAAAGAGTTTTTTTTTCTGGCTTGCCAGTTAACTCAGAGAGAGAGAAAGAGAGAGAGAGTGTGTATGAGTGAGAGAGAAAGAGAGAGGTCATTGACTTAGCATGGAAAACCTTGTTACAATGAGCGGTCGAAACGTTTTCTCTTCTCGAAACTTATCAAATATATTTGTTTATGTCATAATTACACTTCAGGTTTTGTCGCTGGATATTTTTATCTATTATATGTTTACAGAATCGACGACGAATGGGACTTTGTATTTATTAGCATCAACCAACGAATATCACCTTGCAGGGTGTTTTAATACTCACTTTTGGTAACAGTTGAAGTATATCATTGCACTAGTTACGGTTAAGTTCCGCTTTTAAAAAGGATTAGTATTTTTATTTTTTCTATTCGATGATGTATCGTCTAGAATTGGTCGAATTAGTCTAATAAATGTATTATACAGGATGTTTATTATTGTATTAGTGTTGTTTTATCACATCAGTTCATTTATAGTTCTGAACGAAAGGTTGATAACACCTCACTATCTTCTGCACGCGTACGTTTGAAAACTAACATGCTATACTGACCTTGAAATGACTCCATGACCTTCGCCAATGTATTCTGCACCGATTCGTCAACCCTGGAAATTGGGCGGAGTCTATTTGGGTAGCTGTATTTTCAAACTTTCGTACACAAATTACGCGTGCGCAGGAACGGGAGAGAAGAACGGAAAAAAGTTTTGAAAAAGTTGTTCGTTGTTGAGCTGCAAAATGACATTTGCGCCTTCGAACTGACACACGAGAAGGATGTTTCTTTGTTTTTTTTCGTTTATTTTTTTCCAGTTTTTCGATTATTATTTTCCTTTCGAAAATTAGATTTACATGCATACTAAGCGTAGTGTTATCATTATAACAAATGCATTTTTCGAATTAAAAAAATTATCTAACGCTGCGTATAACTTAGCATTGCGTTACGGAATCGATTAATTTCTAAAAAATTTCGACATAAATTAGATAAAATGCGTTGTTTATTTAACGTTTTGTGGGAGGGAAAAAAAGAAAATCAGCGCAATTTTCGTCTTTGGTCGAGATCACGGGACCAGTTTTGGATAAATAATGATTTTAAGTTGCGAATCACGCGATCTCGATTGCGCGATTAAAGTTAACCAAAGAATAAGAAAACATTAATTACACTTTATGGAATAATTTTTCGGTGTAATAAATTTTATAAACATACAGATATTGCGATTTTTTAGCTTTTTTAAGATGATAAATCTAGTTGTAAAACTTTTATAGCCATCATTTAAATCACAGTGTGGCTTCAATCGCTAATTTCTGACCCGGAGCAATCAGGATGTCCTTTTAAACATTAGGCCATTCTACTTTCTTTTTTTTTTTTATTATTATTCATCCCTTCTGCTGCAGAATCTAGATGAAGTGTGGGAATGTTCGACTACCGAAGAGGAAAAAAAAAAAAAAAATGAAAAAGAACAAAGTTGTTCTGCGTGAGATCGACCAATAATAATGAGTCATCTACCAAGTTTTGTCTTCTTAACCAAGTTCTATCAATCTCCGTACTGATGATCGATATAATTAACGTCACGGAGATTACCTTAGAGAAAGCTTTTGCATCCATCTCTTCGAGTGTGAAATATCCAAATAAAAATTCCCAGGAAATTTAAAAGTTGGAAAAGTAATTATCAAACTATTATCTCGAATTAGGAGATTGTCATCTTTGACAATTATTAAGCGCTTTAATAAAAATATTATTATAAAAATATTGAATTTTCAAAGCGATAAAATTGGGATTGTTACTTTAAAAACATTAATTTTAAATGCAATATTTATAACTTTTTGTAAGTGCACCAATTTCGTACGGAAATTCTAAAAAAAAAAATAAATAAAAATTCGAATATTTTATTAATGATCTACTCCATTTTGCTGGAATTATTTATTCTAATTCTTCTAAAAGATTCATTAAAAAATATTCGGGAACTTTCCTGCAAAATTTGGTTATCATATCTCGAGGATATTTAAACGTTTAGCGAATAGTTTTATATATGTATATATATATATATATCAGTATTAGTAGGATCAAATTCTAGGAACGATGAGAAAAGTGTTTAAAAAGTTCCATTTTTAAACATCTACTCGAGAGAAAATTGTTTTTGGTCCGATGGTGACATCAATTTATCAAAGTTGATTGCTGCTTTTCGATATGTCTCGGAGGAAAAAAAAAGACAAAAAAATTAACCCAACGTACGTTTAATAGTCATCAGCGGACAGGAGAAAGGGTTTTAGAGAACAACAGATAACTGGCTTGATTACATATTCGTGACTTCACTGCCCCTATGCACTGCATGGGCATTCACCCCACAACATGGCTCTCTTTTTTTTTATTTCTGTACTCTTCCCCTTTTTTCTTTCCCCTTTACTACTCTTAGTAACCTTGGCCCCTTAGCCCAGAAACCGGTTCTTCCACTTTCCATCTGCTTGGATCGTTCGTTGGCCCGATCTCTGATTGGCTCGACCTCGTGCACATCGCTGTACCTTTAAGATTGTGTCATTGCCACTACCAGATCTATCTATAAAAGACGCAGTTCTATACTACCACCAGCTCGAACCTGTACAAAACTTCATCTTAAAATTGTATCGATGCACGCTTTTCGTTGCAGCAAACCATAATAAAGAATCTATCGCAATCATAACAAACTGCAGGTTAAAAAGATAAAAGAAGAGTCGAGAATTTATTACCCATTGAACTCTTACATCATCTACAAGATTCAATTACATAATTGATAGAAATGTATTTTTTAATTCTGTAATCATTAAGTGCGTTTTTACTTCCATTCTTAATTACTAATTTGTGTAATGATTAGTGTGCACTAATTCCGTTTGTTGGCGCTAGCACGTCCGTTTCGTTATTTACGAGAAGAAAAAAGTTACGGTGGAGGCGATGAGTGTTCACTGTTTCGAAGTAGGAAAAATATGGGGGGAATTAATAAATCCAGGGCGGAAGTGTGTAAATCTCGATCGCATTATAATTCGTAAACATGATTACAACCAGTTTTACAAATTATATTGTAACGGATAAAATCCAATAAAATTATAAAATTTGTCATTAAAACTTCTCCAGCAAAATAGCCCAATTATTTATTGCTGATCGCAATCTATTATAAACAAAATTTGGAAAATTCGCGTTTATTTTAAAGCAAAGAACTTCCTCACAATCGCAATTATTTTATTAAATACAATTATTCAAGCGGTTACATAATATTTAGGAAGAAACCCGTATCAAATAGCAGATATTCGAGTCTTCAGATATGTCGATACGCAATTTTCGTAAATGTCAAACTGAATCGCGAATTTGGAAGAATTAAAAATCACCGCAGTATTCTTTAATAATTAACCTGATAGTAAAATCGTACAATTTTTCCATTGATCAGATCGTTAAATTTAAAGCAACAAACATTTAGGATTATCAAATTAAGAATCGCATAAAATTTTCGGGAAGGAACACGAGATAATTAATGTTAGCAGCTACACAGAATTCATTAACGTCTCGAGTATTTATAACATATGATATGTTGTTTACAGCTCTGTTTTGTACGGTAATATTTAACTGCATCGACTCGGCTTGATTACATTGCATCAATTTTTATTTTTCACTTCACGTCATCTGACGGAATGAGTCACACACACGAGATCAAGACGGGAACTTTCTTTTTTTTAGTTAAAAGTGCCATCAAAACAAACCTGAAAGTCGGTTTATTATTGTCGTTTAACAACGAACGATTTTTCTTCTTCTAAATTATATCTTTAAATATTTTATGTGATACTCCTGTTTACGAAAAAATTGAAGCCAGATGTTCCTGTTTTCGGAAAAGAGGAACTGCGCTATTTTAATAACACATTGAGATGCCTAGAGAGTTTATTCTGGGTAATAGCTTTGTTTGACAATACATGCATGTAACCGTACATAATACAGGATTTATAAGTGTTATTCTTAAATAATCACGGCTTTTATTCTTTTAAACTTGAACACTAGACGCTAATTAAAATCAGTTGGCCTCCTATAGATAACGAAAGATGCATATAGCTTATTATAATGATATATTACCTTTATATATATATATATATATATATATATAATCAAATAAACGATATCCGGTCTCCCAAGATCAAATATTCTAATTGATATTCAAATTCTACATAGTAAAGTGTAAAATGCCAAGGAACGATGATGAAATGTGGATACCATAGTTGGTGTATGACACATGACCTCCTCGCATGATAGAAGCCAACGCTTCTGGAGGGCAATGGCCTCATTGATGATCCTCATCACCTTGTGTTGTTGATATCACTTGTATTCATGAACTAGTAGTAGAAGTTTAAATTTATGTATTATTTATTTCGTACTAGATCTTAATCCGGGTCATAAATATAAGTTTATTGATATTTTTAACCTTAAAAAAAAGAAATACGTTACTCCACTCGCACGGTGGATAAACAGGATATTTAAAAATGTTATTTTGTTTACGTTCGCTAACCTGTCGCATTATTAAAATATCGTAGGTGTCGACAGTATGCTGTATGCTTTTAATTCACTCTGTACAGTGCAGTATGAAATAATTCCACTATACCTGAGCGAAAAATCGTGACTTTGTTTAGGCACGCTTGAGTTGGGTCACTGAACTTGGTTAGGTTGATACTCTCTAGACTCATCAACGACTGGTAAGACAAGTTAGTTGTTGTGAGTACTGAATTCTTTTAAATGACTTGTTTTTCATTACGCATAATTGTTTATATATTTTTTTTATCTGCTTTTTTTGGAGTGGAATATTTAAGAATTTGTAATATATGCAACTATTACAATAACTCGTTTACGATTATCAACAAGTGTTTTTATAAACTATAAAATTATACTTCCGTTTACTGTGGTGCTATTTCATTTTAATACCAAAAGGTGGCGCTTCTGTAAAATATAAGGAAGTACAGTAGCTGTAGTCTTGTTTATCTATCCTGTAAACATGATGTTCCAGAGAAACGTGTTCATGATCGTTTGTAACTTAAGAAAATAAAAATTATTATTATTGCTTTAATGTAATTATAAATAAAAATATTCAATTATTATTCTGAAAATATTAAATAGAATTTCTTCTCCCAGAATATATGAAAAAAAGAAAACAGACTGCAAGAAACAAATCTGAATCTTCAAGGTCGGTTAGCCCAAAAGCAGAATAACCGAAGTTATTAAAATGTAAGAATAATTCTTATTAGAATATAATGCCATAATTTTAAATCTGGTATTAATTTTAAAATATTCTTTATTTCAGAATGCCATCTGGAGAGAAGACTTGACTGTAAGATGTTGAACATCAGTATTTTGCATACCCTCTTAAGATCTCATTACATTTTATTATTTGTCAAAATTCTCAATTATTTATAATAGTCAAGTAATATTTGAAAATTGTATATATTGTAATTTAACATAAATCATTTCACTAATTTTTGTATTTGTGTTGGGATTCTGCACAGCTTAAAATATTTATTTATTAAGCTTTTATTGCTGTGGCCAACATGTGTCATATGACAAAAAATTTCCAAGCTGCAGCTGTTATACAACATCACTTAAAATTATATATATATATGTGTATGTATATGCATGCATATAGATGTACTGGTATATATACATACACACATACATTTTATATAAATGTGAATTTATTTTGAAATAAATATTTTGTTGGAACAGTCATCTCAGATAAAAATGTTAGGCAATGTTCCTTTCATTTTGCATTTTATCACAATTTATTTTCATTTAATGTAATTATTTTTACATCACCTAATCAAGTACAATTTTTCACATGCTATATCATTAAAAAAATATTTTTTTGTATAAACTATTTTGGCTTAATAAAGAGGTGATATATTGTTTGTTCCAAATGTATAAAAATTATTAATTCTATGTAAAAAATAAACTATATTAAGCTTTAATTTAAAAATATTAAAAGTAGAACATGTAACTATCAAAATAATCAAAATTTTAATGGCATTATTATTTATAAACTTTAAAACAAAGATAAAATAAATCAAGAAATATGAATTTGTATTTTTTTTAACTTTACATCTAATGATTATTGAAACATCAACTACATTATATGCTGCTTCACAGTTTATAATTTTTCTTAGTCACTACACAAACAGTAAAACATCTAACAAATGTGCATTATAATCCATACAATGTGAAGAAATTTTCTGAGAATAAGTTAAAGAAATAACAATGAAGAAAAGGCACTCAGAACTTAGTACTATTTGATATCTATTAAGTTATAAACAAAACATCTTTAATCACAAATATTCCTTTCTGAACATCACATTCCGACACAACAGACGAGGATAACACTATTGTATTAAATCTATCACAAGAATTTTTGTTAGGATAATATATATTGCACATTATAAGATGGCAGTGACATAAAGATGTGCCAATTACAATACAAATATATAGTTTAGAAATACAATATTTTAAATCTGAAATATCTAACAAAATAATTGACAAAAATTTTGGCTGCCATGAAAAACTATTTTTACAAATATGATAATTTCATAATTTATAACAAAATAAAACAAATCCTTACAATTAATAATATTGAGATCAACAATTTTGGAATAATATTTCTAAAATAAAATATCTACAATTAAATCCAGAATTTTCATATAGGAGAAAATACTGACAAATTTTGGTATTGGTCTTTATTATTATTATTATTATTATAAAATAATATAAGTTATAACAATAATAATAATAATAATAATAATAATCTAATAAAACTCAAACATTTCATGCATAGTTAAATATTCAAACTATTAATTAGGCAACAGCTTGAAAAATTTGTACCTGAGGTTTCAGTTTAACATTTCAAAAATAAATATAAACTATTTTTCCAAGTACATTTTAAGAAAAATATTATAATTTTGATTTTTTAATGACAAGAATATATATTAAATGATAAAGGGGAAAAATATATTATTCAGTAAAAAAATGACATTTTAAATAAATTTCATATTTTATACATTTTTTTAATCTAATGAATATTGTTTTTATATTTAAAATTTTAAACTTGTTAAATTTACAATGTTGAAATGTTAAATTTATACTGACAATTAAATTAGGATCCATCAAATTATAATTTTTTAAATATAAAAACAAAACTTTATAAATATGCATTTCAATTATAACATTTTAAATTCTTAAGTTATTTTATCTACTGCATTATCAATACTTTCAGATACTATCAACACCACTCATAAACAAATACTTCAAAATAACAAATCTGAATATTTAAAAAATTATAGTGTTTTACATAATAGTTTTTAAAATATTGAAATAATTTTTTTTATATTTAAACAACAAAGAAAACTGTTTCTTTAAAGTAATTTCTGCAAATTTAACAAAATATTTTCCCTCTTCTAGTTTTTTAAGAATCATATAACAATTATTATAATCAAATAACAAAAATTAAATTGAAGGGAGAAAATAAGTCAAAATTCAATTATTAAATCATGCACTTATATATATATATAGTATATATTTATGACTGGGGAAACCTGCCCCTTTCATTCAGTTGGCCTGAGGAAATTATTTAATAATGTTTACACATCACAACCCCTAATTATATTATCATCATCACAATTTTTTCAATTATATTATTTTAGTGACATATTTGTCACATGTTGATATATGTAATATTGTCCATATCAACTAGCATGATATGTATTTTTATAGTATTCATTGTAATGTATATTTTAATATACAAATGAAGTGAGGGAAGAGGAAAAGAAGCTTCTGAAGAAAGATGATCAAAAAATATCTAAGGCTATTTATAAGTACCTAAAATATTGATGCTGAAGAAGTCTATCTTTAGCACTGTCAGGACACTTGTATCATATTAATATTGCGACGAAATAATCTATGAGAAGGTGAAAGTGATGCTGCCTGATCAGAATTTGAAGAATTTGTTTTTTGTTGATATCCTCCACAATGCAATACATCAGGACAAGATTCATAATTATAAGTGGTAAGTATTTGTTTGCAATCAACATAATCCAGACTTCCACAACTGTATCTATTTTTTAATTTATCTGCATTTCTTGCTACTGCTTCTGTCTTACGGAGACGTGGGAACTCTGTTATATCTTGTGAAGAATCATCAAAACTCTTCTGTAACCAACTTAGAATCCCAGGACAGGAATGTGCACGATATAATCCATCTCCTTTAGAAGTCTCTTTTTCATTCAATTTATGTACACTAGAAGAATTTAATTTACAAAAATTATTTAAACTTTCATGTTCGGGATCATACAACTTTTTTTCTGATTCCATATTTAATTGTTCCATTTTAGATTTTTCACTTTTAATGCATTCTTTTTTGTCAAAAGAATCTTTTCTTGCTACTAGTTTTGTTAATTTGCAGGATGAATTATCTATCCAAGACCATTTCACTGGATTTATGCATTTTTTATTAGCATTCTTGCAAGTTGAGAAGTCTATATCTTGAATGATAAAAATAATAAATTATAATTATTACAATGATAAATAGAAAATAAAATTATTTATATTGAAAACAAAATCTGGAAGATTAGTTTCAACAAGTTATATAGATTTTTTAAAACTACAATTAAAAATCCTGACTTCAACAAATTTTGCAAATAGGAAAATATATATAGAGTTTACATTTTTGTAAGTTATATTTTTAAATAAACAATAAACATTTGACTGTCTCATATTATCAAAGAAATTAATAGGCCACAAATTATCATTACATTAAACTACATTAATTTACCCAAAACAATACTTAATCATAAGTATTCATTAATATGAAAAAAAAATCATTAATATATCATTTTAAATAATAATATATATAACAAATCTATAATATTGATTACATTAAAATAACATGATTGTTTGAAAAAAAATTACAATAATAATAATAATAATAATAATAAGTTAAAACACAACTAAAACATCTCCAGTAGCTATGTCTTGACTCTTGTCCGACATAGCACTTTGCTCCGGAATAGTTCCGTGCTCACACGATACACAACAACAACAACAATAATAATAATAATAATAATAATAATAATAATGATGATGAAAAAATTATTCAGCAATATGGAAAAGTGAAATATCTGGGAGGAGAAAGTTTAGTGCTCTTTTCCATATTGTGTTCCAGAATATTTTTTGTGCTTCAGAATGGAAGAATTGCATGAAATTTTGAAAAATTACAATGTAATTTTATATAGAAGTTAGATGATTTTACTAGCACATTATGTAAATAATATCCTGGTAAAATTCCAGATTGGGCAGACTGAGAAATAGTAGTAGTGCATCTTCTGCCACTATTTTTAATTTTTCAATTTTGTAGCAGATGACAGAGTTACTACAGTACTACAAATTCAGTCATACTACATTGTATAGCTACAAATGTGATTTTAAAATTCCTATTTACAAATGTTTAAGATTTATTTTTTACAATTAATGTTCATATCTTTATTTTATTTTTTGATATTTTATATTCAAAAAATTTCTTAAATCCAGAAATTCTTTATATTTAAATGAACAGATATTTTTTCAAAGATTTAAGTTTGAATTAATCAAAATTTTAAAATTATTTTAATCTTTTTATTTTTGCATTTATGTAAAAAGAGAAAAAAACTTAAACTTAATTTGATAAAGTTAGATATATAACAAGAATCATTATTTTTTATTCAATTTTAATATAATAATTATTAATACTTATTATTTAATAATTGACATTTTTTTGAAAGTACTATATTGTTTATTTTTTGTTACAATCTTTATTTTTAACTATATTTTTTGTTTTCTCTTCTGATTCATAGTCATTTAGTAGATTAATATCAGGTAGTCCCAAAAGTAATGTTGCTTTTAGCATTAAGTTTTGAAATGATATAAAAGATAAATCACTTGTTAATTTAATTAAATATATATTCTCCATTTGAATAAATAACTCTCTTCCAATGTTGTGAAAATTTTAAAAATTCATATTTAGACAAGCTGGATATGTTTGAAAAAGTACATTATAAAAAAAATGGCATTATACTTATGGGATGACCTGATTTAAATATTTAAAAGAAAGGTGTGTACCAAAATTAACATTATCCAGAAGTTTGGGGTAAAGCTTAGATTCTCCAAATTTTAATTGTAATGTTTAACTTTCTGTTTCATTTTTCAAAAAAAAAAAAAAAACAAGTTAATAATTTATCATCATATAGAATAAAGAAATAAAATAATTTAAGCAATTCATTAAAATCATGTGCAAGAAATTTTTGTAAACTTTATTACAAATCTTTAAAAGTAGAGAATATGAGTTTTGCTTCTATACCTCTAATATGAGAATTTCATTCAAATTGCACCTATTTTAAATCTAAACATTTTCTTAATGCCTACTTCTAAGTAGGTTTAATAGAAAGGCCTCAAATATAGTATGTTGATAATGCATTGTGTGTGTGAGGTATAGGACACTATGTCCATTTGTGGCCAAAATAAGATTATTGGCACAATTATATAGGTTTCTCATCCTCTACCCAGAAGTATACAACACTATGTCCTACATCAATAATTGATGGAGTTACGATGCTTTTAAATAATACCAAGTCCACTTTTATTTAGAGGTATACAACACCATCTGGACATAGCATTATATACTTCAGCAGAGTCTGGTGGAGTTTGCATGAACTACATTACAGTCCAGTCAGTTTTCCATGTGATTTGACATCGTTACCTCCAGTGTGTGTTTATATTCCACACAAAGCACTAACTGCAGTAAGGTACAGTAGGGCCTCAACTTTTGCGGGGGTTACATTCCCGAAAATTGGTGCAAAAGTTGAATTCGTGAAAGTTGAAGTTAAGATCCTATAGGAAAACGGGAGTTGGGGGCTGGAGTGTATCTACTTAATGTGGAACAATAAATAGTATATATAGTACTGTATAATTACTTTTAATATTTACCGTATGATCTGTGGAAGCCGATTCTTCTGATAACTTAATGTTGTGAAGGCGAT
>WUQG02096587.1:0-26038 GCA_011317285.2 Androctonus mauritanicus | reverse complement strand
TGAACAAAAATATAAAATATAAATAATTAATAATTAAAACAAAGATATTTCATTATACCACATATATATATATATATGTATGTATATATATATAGTGCAAAAACCCGATAATGGAATCAATTGGAGGTTAGAGATTAACAGTCTGGCCTTGATTTCTCCTATAAAATATCTGGAGATGTGGGGTCAGAATCGATCTTGGATCCACCAGATAAAGTATAGTATGAGGCTGAGTAGTGTTATATCAAGATAAAAACCACTTTTTTGAATCTAGGCACAGAACTTCATATCTATACTTAAAATAGGAACAGAATTTCTTCTAGTATCTTACTTGTACTTAAATACAAAAACTTTTTATCTGTTTTCGATTTTATCTACAATATACAATGAAATTATATTTATTTATCCACACAGAAATTATCTTTCTTTTGTATTTTACGTATATATCATAACGCAGCTTTTACATTTAACTCAAAATATATAATTAGTATATATAAAAATTTGCCTAAAGTTTTTCAAAAATTTGAAACATTTCAGTTTTAGTATTTTCTTTCAATTTTTTTCTTTCTGATTAATATGCTCTGTTGCATTTTTGCATCGAATTCCGTTTTTGATTTCTTGTTTGTAATTTTAGATATACTCATATGCAAATTTTTTTCTTTACGCTGCATCATTAGCAATTCATAATGAGATATATAGAAATAAATAAATATTTATCTTAAGAATGTTTAACGGTTTATTATCGCAGTATAAGCTGAAGAAGGCTTCTTTATTAACAATTCTTTGCATTCTATATTATAAAAGAAGCGATTTAACGACTTAATTATGAAGGAAGCGATTGCAACAAAACGCTAATGTAACACTATCTTAGCGTATAAAAATTATATTTAAAATAAATTAAAAATTAAAATTAATAAAACGTTATATGCAAATCAAGAAATTAAAATTCATTTCTGTAAACGTTTATTTATTTATGGAAAAAAATAAAAAAAAAATATTTTCGTAACTGGAAAGGTTGTGGGAATTTCAGTGTAAGGGGATAAATATTAATATTAATTCAATGCAGAAGTAACTATCAGACGGTTTATTTTCATGCTTTTTATTATTAACATTTAATAATAATTATATAAATGATGATAAATTAATTAAATATCTCATATTCTTATATAGCCATATAAGTACAGGTACTTCTACCTGTTTAACGACTGCTCAAACTTATGATTTATTTTTTAACGGAAAATTTGATTTTTGCCCATTTGCGTCGCTTATGACTTCCATTGCATGTAATTCCCCCCACTCATAGTTCCAAATATCTGATAAAGAAATATATTTTGTGCATAATTAAGATATAAATGTCTTTACAGCCATGAGAATTTAAGCGAGTAACTTGTTCTAAATATATACAAATAAGTTTCTCGGTTACCGACCAATTGTTCTACAGCCAAATAGTGAGAACGGAACCCGGTCGATAAGTGAGGAGTGCTGTATATTACATTCTTACATTAATATCATATCATTTTAATTAATTTAATAATAATAAGAGATTTGTATAAAAATGCTTTAAATTTCTAAATAAACAGTGTGAAAAAAATTACCAACATTCAATAAGAACGGTGGAAGAAAATTTGAGGAAACAAAATTTTTTTCTCAGCTTGTTATTATATTCTTAATAGTTATCGAAGTTCATCAAAAAAGTTGGCATAAAAATGATGGAAAATAACAATGTACGCCAATCTTTCCAGAATGGATCGATTTCAAACTTTTACTCGTCCAAATTCAACTTTTCAACAAATGGATTGACGAGGATTGACCCAACAGCCGAAATGCATCAATAAAGTTCGCACTAAAATAACAAAAAAATAAAAATGGATGTCAACCTTCGCAAAACGATCGGCTCCAAACTCGCACTCTTCTAAATTCAACATCTCAACAAACGGACTGACGAGAGCTAACATTCGAAATGCATCTTCGTCAGAGAAGTTGAGCAAAAAACTGAAATAAAACTTTTTTTTTCTTTTGTAGTTTCCTCAACTTTCCTTCCACCGCTCTTGTTGAATGTTGGTAATTTTTCTCATTCCGTCTACTTAGGCGCTTAAAGCATTTTTTCCAATAACATGTAATTAGCAAATAAAAATAATAACTGTTTTATGCTATTTTTATATCCGTATCAGTATCTTTTTATGATATCCATTTTTGAAAATAGCTTTATCTAACAATATAATTTCCATCAGTATCTACATCAATACTTAGATATTATTAAAGAGTAAGGACGTAGTTAATTATAATATAATGAGACCACATAATGATTATTCATTATCTTTTTTGAATCTAAAACATTATATTTTACAAAGTTAAGTCAAATTATCTACTTTTAATTGACTTATTTTTTATGATGTGTAATTTGGAAACGGCAATTATTTTACTAACTTTTTATGGAAAAGTATCCGCAAAAATTTTATATTATATATAAATCATTTATTCGCTTTAGATGAAACATTAAGGAAAATATTTTTTTAAATACGTAAGTCTATAAATTATATATTTTTTAATTTTCTATATTTTTAATATAATCGAATATTGTATATTATTTAAATATGTAGTTATCTATTATTTTAAATTCGTAGTTATTAATAAAATAAATTTTTTGCACAATGTTTTTCATAATTAAGAATGTATATATTATTTAATTACAGTTGCAATAGGCTATATTAAAAATATAATGACATATTCTTTGATATATTTTATGATATTGACCGTTATCAGATAAAATATTTTATTAAGAGTAATGTGGTATCTTCTGCGTTGTTGCGACAGTGAATAAAAATTACCATAATAATAGCATGAACTGATTTAAAAATGATATTAACATCTTATAATACATAAAATAATACTATTGTTTGGAAAGATAAGGATTCTAATGAACCATTAAAATAATGGATAAGATATTCTCTGTTACGAGAAAATTTTTCCATCATTTTTTGAATTTACTCATTCAAACAAAAAATTCCTTTGAAATAGATTGTCACACTATATGTCAGTTCTTTATCCTTTGAATTATTTTGTTCAGCTACGTGGATATGCAAAATAGTTATTCATGCTGTCTGGACATGTTATAGCTGTAATGTAAGGTCGATTACTTATTTGCTTTATACTGCAGCCATTGTTCTATGCATTGCGTACTCTTGTTTACTTTAGTCTTAAATTAATAGTGATTAACCGAAAAACAAAACATTTTTCTGTTAAAAATATAAGTTGTATGAAGTTCTGTAATTATTAAATTTAATTTCTGCAATTTTAATTTCGATATTTTAATAAAAGACTTGTTATAAATGAAAAAATTCTCAGTCGTATAACTGATGATGAAATTTTCCTTGGTTACTATGGATTTGCATTCATCAATTCTAAAATTTTTTTTGGTGAAAAATTTTTGCAGATGATTAAAGATGATGACAATGAGAAATATAAAAAAAATTAGAAGGAATTAATCCTATATAATGGCTCGCAGGAGGCATTGGAAATCTTTTTAATTTATCATTTGCAAAAAAAAAATCTATATACAACAGAAAATCTTAGTTATTTGATTTTAGTTTTGGTTATTCTGCTATATTTTCTAAAAATAATTTCTCATATTGATAATTAATCTCTATAAAATGGAATTTTGCTATTTATTTTAATTCTAAATTTGATTTATAATTTAATCGAGATAAATTATTAGAATTTCTTCGATTGAATATATAAAGTCGATAAATATTCTTATGATCTAAATCTATTGTATAACATTCAGCTATACTATAAATATAGTGAATAATTAGAACATTTATTCATTTAGCTAAATGTATGTATATTGTAATAATATTAAATATGGCTGATTAAATCTATTTTTTCTCATTTTTATATGAAATAAACCATATTTAGCTGTATACAGTATTTGAACCATTCTTTTCAATATTTATTTTACATAATTATATTAAATGCTTGTTCAAAAAGAATTTTACAATTGATTCTTTGCTCAATAAAGTATTAAATATTTTAAAGTATATTTCCTATTAAAAATTTACAGTTATTATAAAATCATTAAATTTTTTAGTTAACAATTCGACTATTTGGAATTTTATGGGCATAGAAAATATCGAATTTTCTAAATTTTAATAAAAATACAATAAATAAGTCAGATTTATGATTTTGGGTCAGTAGCAAATCATATTATTTTTAAATAGGAAAGTATTCAAGTCCTATTATGCATCTCTAGTCTTCATATAAAATAACATGAAAATGATTAAGCTCAAAATATGTGATCTTTGAAAGGTAAAACGACTAAATGGGATTGTTGCAAAAAAAAGGAAAATGGATTTGATTTTGCCTGTATGCCACGAAATAGGATTTTATGAAGAATTTAATTATTACTAAAGTTTCACAAATTAGAAATAATAATTTCTACATAAAATGTTAGGTAGATAAATATGATTAATAATAAATTTTCTTTTGTTATTAAATTATAAAACTTGGCTTAATTGGATCCATATAATATTACTCTTTATGGATCCATAAAGAGTAATAGGCCTATTATACTCTTAATTGGATCCATAAAGAGTAATATTATTCTATTTTATATAATAAAACTTGAACTCTCCGAATAAATTTATACAAAGGGGGGTCATTCCGTGGTCTCTCCTCAACACTCTTCAATTTTGCTGAAAATTTGTGTGAATATATATACAGGTTTCAGAGAAAGCTGTGCAAAACTTCAGTTCAAAAAATTGTATGATTTAGGCTAAGACCTTTCTTATGGAGATCACATGTGTAATGCAAATTTCATCACGAATAATTTTCAAATTAAAACCATTTTAAAAACGATTGTTACATAACCACAAATCTTAATACTCTGAATCTTTGTAAACTTGATCAGTTTTTGTGCTAAATCCAAAAGTTTTGTTATAAAAGATCATAACGCCATTGATCAATTTGACCAATGTTTGAGAGCAAATATTTTAGTATTTGATACTTTGAATTTAATTTTTTACTTATCACTGGAAAGAGCAGATTTTTAACTACAAGAATAATGTTTTTCAATTTTGAGCCTTGAAATACGTACTTCAAAAATAGACTACTTGCCATAGAATGACCCAAAGTGAATCTGAGTTTTCGTCCACTAAACAATGATATTGCTTATCGGACGAAATCAAAGTTTAAAAATTTATTGATTATAAGTTTAAAAATTTAAAATTAAAACATATGCCAAATAAGTAAATTGAAAAGAGCTTGATCATTGTTATTGTTTTTTAAAAATGCATTATACTAATGGCCGGTTTCACCAATCATCGTTAAAATAGACGTTAACGTTCTGTTACCAAACAATCCGTTAAGGAATTAACATATGGTTAAAAATTTCCGTTTCTTCAACATTCTTTGAGTCTCCCTAGCAAGCTGTTAGTTAACAAATAACTTTCTTTTGTATCGAAAGATATGATTGGTTTCTTGTGTTTATCGTCATCATGTACTTCAATTTACTCATTATTAAAAAAATTGCAATATAAGTTTTATTATATAAGTTGTATATTTAATATAATTATAATTAAATTAAATTAAATTATATAATATTATATTTATATATATTATATAATATATAATATTTTCAATTTTTTCCAATACTTTAATCACAACACTTTTCCTTATTCTGTATCTTTCGTGAAACTTCAGATCACTCATTTCAAAATAGTTTTGATTTATAGGAATAATCTTTTCAGGTCCCATACTCTCCAAATATTCAATATATTAGCTCTGCATCGAACTCTGTATCGTATTCCTCCATTTTAGTTTATAGAGCTAACATGCCATTATATTTTAACGTGCCAAAATCACTTCGTTGTTTTAACAACGAGTTAAATTCACTGTTAGACCTAACGAAGTTTGTGAAACACTTTCGCCTGTTAACTTTGGCTAACGCTTTGTATTAATTTTAACGATGATTGATGAAACCGACCATAAGAGTTTGATCAACTGGTATTGGAATTAATAACAGCAAAAATTATTATAATCAATCAAGATAATGTTAAATATGCAGAATGTATTGATAAACACATTTTGAATTCATATAATTGAATGGAGATGAACATTCAACCAATATACAATTTATAGCGTACATCTTGTAAGGATAATAGTGATTTATAAATTATTTACACTTGCATTTAATTTCTAATAAATACATATTTTATAGACTTAATTAAGTATTAGTATTTCAATAGACTTAATTGAAAAAATCTATACTAATGTAATTTACAAAAATAAAAATAAAATTTCAAAGAGTTTTTAAAGATTTTTGCTTAACTTTTCATTTTTAAAATAGTGACTATAAATAGTGAATATATCTTTACTATGTATAAAGAAAAAAAGAGACAAACATAACCATAAAAACGTTCATATTTACTGTTAACTAATGATTCTTAACTGCTTAAATTTTCAAATTATAATATATTGAAAACTTGAACAGAAAAAGTTTAATTCAACATTAGGTATAACTAAAATTACGGTATTTTAAATCAATTAAGAAAATATAAATAACATTATATTCAGTATTGAGAATATATAACGAAATTTATGATCCGAAATTTGTAATTGTTGTTTTCTTGTTTGTGATATTAAAAATACAAAACATTTTTAATGTAATGCATATTATTTTGATTATAGAATAGTTTTGTTATGGGATTTTATATAGAATTTATTCGAATTTCGTTGGGTATAAAATCCAATAAAATTCCACAAAATTCCATAATACTGGAATATCTGGCATATTATTTATTATATTTTTATTAAAATTTGAAAAATTCCAATAAATTTTGAAAATTCTGCATTTCCTACTAACCACAAAATAATATTCTAAAATGATCATTTTTACTAATAAATAAAATTCGATAGATTCTTAAAAATTGTATAATTTCTAATTCCGTTGTAATATAATCAAACATTTACATAAAAATTGTTTAAAAGTAAGTATTCATATTAAATACGTTTAAAGATACTGTAGTTGTATCTTTATGTTTCTGTATGTGTAGTTTTGATTGCATCATATGTATTTTATTTACTTTTAACACAATTCATCAATAAAGCAACCAAACATGCACTAAATAAAATTATTAAACGAAAAGTTACTGAAAGAATTATTGAAATAAAATTACATTTTATAGTAAATAATGCAACAAAATATTTTTTCTTCTTTATTAACGTTTTTTTTTTTGTGCTTTTTCTGTTTATTAAAATTTAGTGAATACAAATCTCCGACCGCTAATCATTCATGTGTATTTTTTTTCCTATCTTAAATCTTTGCTGAAAGCTATTAGTCTCGAAGCAATCGTTTAAATTGAGTAGGAGAGAAACGCACGAACGACTTTGCTTCTTAATGGAGAATGGCGAGAAATTGCATCAGAAAATGATTCCTCCAAATTGCGAGTTCTAAACATAGGTGTTGGTGACCTCTATTAGTGGTAATTAATGGTGACGTAAAAGGATTGTGCACAATAGACTGAGCAAATCTGATCGATTGCTCGACTTAACTACCTATAGCGCTGTGATAAATGAAGTGCGTAAACAGTATTTTAATCTGCTAGTTGTTTCTTAATGAAAACCGTAATTAATCATAAACGAACGTGTTGGAATGCATTCCATTATACTTATTACCATTTTTTTTTTTTAATATTATTTTCGTCTGTGATACGTAATTTACATAATTCGTTTAAATTTTAAAGAAATTTGTTTAATAAATAAATATTTTCTTTTCGGTTTCTATATATTTAAGAAGCGCTGGTTTAAACATATGAACATATCTTGTGGAAGTTGATTAATCACGCTCATCTATTATTATTACGCATAGTAAAATACTTCATCCAGAATAACTTAATACTCTGTTGCAGATCATACAGGTTAATAACGACATTTTTGGAAACGTTCTGATAACAATATTAACATAGCCTATATAAAAATTATTTTTTTTATATATATATAACATTTCGATTGAAAATAAGTTTCAATCTCATTGTTACTCTATAATAAAATCTAAAAATTTTATTCTAATCCAATTTTTACTATTATTTGATTTTCATTTTAATGTATTTGAAATATAGAGATAGATCTATATATAATACTATTTTAGCATTACTGCTGATATACCGAAAAGTTCTCTCACAGCATATTTTTATCGCATTGTCTATGATAAGATTTCTTCTCTTTCTGTGATGTCGGGCATAGAAAATACGTGGTTATTTTTCGAGAAATCGCAAAATGCATGTTATACTTGCAAGGTCCATACTCTTAAGACAATATAACAAGAATCTGTGAGTCTTCAAAATGAAAGCCATTGCCAGGCATTTTATATAGCTTTTTTCTCTAACATTTATCATGCTTAGCATCGGTGATAAATGTTCCATTGTACTCATTTTTCTTAAAATAAAAAATATGTTTTTCGTAAATTTTAAGCTGTAAAATTGCATGGAAAAAATAGATGATATATAATTAAAATTGCAAATTTTTAAATCAGTTCTAATTTAATTTAAATCTTAATATTTCAAATACTGTATAGACTATATTTTAATTTATATTTAAAATATATTGTATTTGTCTTTATAAAGACCGATATTTCTCTTCATTTTTATGATCTTACGTGCAAGCCTTAATGCAACTCCAATAGATATTCGGAAAATAAAAAAAAAATTTTTTTTTTGAATTTTTAAAATTATATGTAAAAAAGAAAATACAATCTGCATCTTATCAAATTTTCAAGAAATATAAAAAATAATATAAATATTTTGGTTTCAATTCTAAAATCTATTTTGTTTTTCTAAGAGGAGGAAAAAAAAAACACAAATATATTCCTAGTAAACTAATAATATTTTAAAAATAAACAAAATTTCTCTTCATTTAGATACTTTAAACTAATTTTCTAATTTCAAACATTTAATCAAGCAAACAACCGACGTTATTCTACAAATGGATAACATTACTTTCAACTTCCCAGTTAATTTTCTTCGTTTCTTATTTCCATTTTCTCTTCTCGCCACTAGTAATTTTATTTAAGCACAGATTTTTATCGCATGGATGAATTTTTGGTACTAAATAAGTCCATTAGCCATCTGAAATGACGGATATGTGTGATGATAAAATTCTTTTCTTTAAAGTTTATCTTTTTTTTTTTTTAATCACGAAATATCTTCTGATTAATCACTAATATGTTAAAATTAAATCTTACAAGTTAAAAATGAATAAATTAATAATCACATTTATAATTAATTAATTGAGTTTTATTATTTTGAATAAATGAACTGTTTTAAATTTTATACTAGATAAAATAATTATTTATTAACATATTTTAATTTGATATAAAAATAATAATAGTTAAATAGCTATTGTTAATGAAAACATAGTTTAAATATATAATATTAATTATTTTAATATAATATTTATTAAAAATTTAGAACATTAACACGTAAAGGATATATTCACAGTATAATATCATTAAATTTGCATTAATAAAATGAGCATACGTTTAAAGAAATATGCAATCTTTTTGTTAAAGATAACAGCAATCTACTAATTATTACTTTTTTGGCTCTATAAAATTTTCATTTAAATAATTATTGATTAATATTATGTTAATATGAATGAAAGAGTTTGAACAGAATAAGTAGTCATCATTACTAGTAAATATACTTGATTTAATCCTAAAAAAATTAGAATATTTTTTACCTGAAACGTTCATTTTAACATTTACTTACATGAAAGCATCATTTCTATTGATATGTTGTTTTTGTGAAGTTTCAAATTACTTTTTTTCAGCAACTATATATATATATTATGGCTTGATTCTACATTGCATTATTTATTCAGGATCACAATTTATATAATACAATACTGTAAAATCTTTGTAACTAAAATTTATAACAGAATAAAATCTTTATTAAGTTTACTAATATTTTTTTTGTAAGTTACTGAATATACTGTATATAATTTTAGGTTTATTCTTTTGCTTTAAGATCAACTACTTCTTCAACTTACATCATGATTGAAGATTTGTTTTACATCAATATATTTTCATTTGTGTTTTTTATGATTCTTTTACAGTTTACTTCGTACCTCGATTTATAATAAGTTCATCCCACATAATAAAATTTTATCTAAGAACTATTGCACGTTGTGTACATTGGAGTCTTTTATTTTATTTTTTTAAATCACATTTATGATTAAAACTTGTATTTGTTTCTTCCGTGTAAACTTTTATTACTACTTCTTCAATATCTTTTGTATTTATTTTATTGTATTTTTTTCAACTTAAAAAGTTTCTTAGTTTGAAGAAACAGAAGTCATTGTTATTTTTCAGTTTGACTTCAAAAATTCTTCAACGAAAAATAAAATAAAATAAAAAATCATTCGAAATATAAAATTTAATAAATATAACAATGCTAGATTTACGATTTGAAAGTTTGTTGTTAAAACTTAAATGACTAAAAAGTTTTAAATAAGAGAAATTCAAAAAAAAAACTTATCACTCACTACGCATATTTTTGCATTTCTTAAAAATATATTTTTAAAAATAAGTTATTTACAAAAAACTTGAACCAAAAATAGGCAATCTCTTAGATTACTTATATTTTTAGTTTTGAATAAAACATCAAATTTAGTATACTTTGAATAAAAATAAATATTGTATCGATAAATATGATCCATCAAGTAAGTGTCATCAGTAGCAGTAAAAATTTACACTAATAAGTTATTTTAAAAATATATTGGAAACTTCAGTATGGCATATAACATTGAAATTTTCCATTTAAATATTTCTTACGAATATCGAAACATAAATGTAAATTCATCTTTTTGAATTATTTAAATAGTTCCTGATTAGAAATTCAGTCTCTATATCACATGTTATTCATTCGTTCAAATGTTAGAGATAAAATATCTAGAAATTCCCATATGTTTATAAATAATAAATCAATTTAATTCTATTCAGAATATAGTTAGTATTTTTTGAAAACAGACAATATCTCTCAGCTTATTTGAAACCTTGTTTACAAGTTAAAAAATGACTTGTGCATCTGGTTTCATAAAAATAGTAATTTCACCATTGCAGAAAATCTATATCACGATGTTTCAATATTTTTATATTTATTATGTAAAATTTTAAAAATATTTTTAGATGAAATCAATCATTCCTTTACAATAAAATCTAAACATTTGTCAATTTTTAAACTTAGCAGATATTTCAAGTGATTGCTATAATATCTAATTTAATTTTAAAATTATGAAAATTCTGTCATTCGAATAAAACCATTCATTTCTTTTTTTTTTTTTATAAATTTTCTGTAGTTTTCTAAATCGAAAATATGGTTTCATTTATGGAATAAAAAGTACATAAATCGTTTCATATTTAAATAAACATCTTAAAAAGCGTCAATAATTTGCATTTTTTTTCTTTTACACAAAATTTAATGTTTATACGTTTTATTTTAGATTTGTAACAATGGCATTAATTTAATAAATGTACTTAAGTTTGTTAACAATAGAATTTGTAGTATAATAATAATGTATAATCAAACAACAAATAAATACTTTACATATCTTTTTTTATTGTTAACAAAAGCCATATTTATTCTAACATTTTATTGTAAGAATGTCAAACATATTAATATTTTATCGTAGATCCATATTTTTGTTTTCCTTTAGGCAAATACCTATAGGAAAGTATAAGAATCGTAGCTGACTTGATTTTTTATTTACATTTTCGCTATTTCTGGAAAAAATGCAACAATTCTGCTAAATAATGCAACAAATTTTATGTATATGCACAGATAAATGCAATTACTGTATTTGACATCGGTAATTCAAGATATATTGAAACACTTTCTGCAAATTTCTATAGTCATGTTTAGCTTAGTATATTGGTATTTTTATATTGTTTTTATACAGTATTTCAAAAATATTAACTAAATTTTAGCTAAATTTGGTATACTATTACATAAGTCAGTACAATCAAAGTTATTTTTAGTCAACACACGAACTCGAAGCGAAAGTTACTTCCAATTCCAATTCATGTTTTACGCTTTTTTTTTTTTTTTAATGTGAAGCTACATTATTCAATTTTGATGAATACACAAGTTTCGAATCTCTAGAATACAAAATAAATAATTAAAAAACTTAATTTATTAACAAAAGTTTATTTTTTTAATTTAAAAATTTTTAATATCAAATTTTTCTATTAATATTAATGATATAAAATGTCAATTAATAGCATTGATTTTGTATTCTCTTAAAATATCTTAAATCAATTTTTATTGTAAAATTTAAAGATAACATTTTAAATAAAATTGAAATTTTTAAGAAATTCAAAAACATTTTTCTTGAAATCGCCTCTACTTTTTTTTTATTTAATAAATGAAAAGAAAGTGTTTAGACACAAATTGGCAAACTTTCATAAGTCAAAGAAAAAATTTTTCTTTTAATTCTGTTGATCAGTCAGAAGTATAAGAGAGCCTCTTCCCACCTTTTGGTACTAAGAGACCCTATAATAAAATTAAAGAGTGAATATTACGCAAGAGATGGGCTGGATAATTATAAACAACATTATATAAATGATGAGTAATTTGATATGGAGTTTAATTTAGTTTTCAATTTTCAATTTTAATATCGAATTTCTTTAAAAATTCACAGGATTATAGCATAAGCGATAATTAAAACTGAAGTAAACTGCAGTATTTTTCTGTAATGCAAAACAAATTTTATAATTTTATCGATAGATGGGCGGGATTAACGAATTTCATTACATTTTAATATATATTTCAACTTAGAGTCATCCAAAGGCCAAATCTAGCTCCCCAACATGATTTCACATAGCCCCGAGTAATAAATTTAAAAAAATAATGAAGACAAAGCAACAAATAATAAAAATAGTAAAATTATATATTATAAACAGAATGACGAAAACAATGAAAATAGTTATCACAATTTAAAGCACAGAGATTGGAAATATGATCTTGTGAAAACAGATCGATTCGAGTTTATAATCAGGGGATTTGATTATGGAAGCGTATTATTATTTTTATGAACTTCAGTTGGCGAATGTTATCCAACAGCATTCTATATAATACAATAGTTTGAATTTCCCCAATGGAATTTGACATTAATTCGCTATTTTTATAATTTAGTCATTTTATCTTGCAATAGGGCCTACTATTAATTCCCAACTATTATATATTGCAAGTACAGTTAAACGTAAAATATAAGTCTCATCGATTTAATTCTATTTTTACATAGAGCAATTTGGACTGGGCAAAATATAGTACAGATATAGTCAAACCCCGATAAGACGCAATTCTCGCTGATCACCAAGAAATTTGGCAAAACGGATCTTTCCTATGTTAATGGAATAGGCAAATCTCGATAAGACGCCATTCGCCATCCACCAGTAGAAACATCTAAACAAATATTCCTTTTAGTATATTGTGTTTGTCTTCGTTAATCCGCCAGGGCTTGTATACTGATGAACTTATATCCCGAAGTTCATCAGTACTATATATACTATATTAAACGCTCCCTGAATTCATTTGTAACCAGCGAGTGGAAGAGACGAAGTTAACGGTTAATTATGTTTCTCTTTAAGTTGGTTCACACCTACGTTGTAGAAAATTTAAGATCATAAGAATTAAATCGTTTCCATCGTTTATTGCGTACCGAGCAAATAAGGATACTGTAAGCTGTGTATATTGTATTTTACAGAGAACTCAAAATAGAGGATCATAACAGCAGATGGACATGTTTTCTATATAGTATTGTACTTTACAGTATAGTATATGTACATATACCGTACAAATACTATACTGTAAAGCAATGATAGGTTGTTAAACGCTGAAAGGTTGAGAAACGCTGCTGCAAAACACAGTATACAGTTTCTTAGAAATGCTAAGTTTGAATGCTAAATATAAATATATTGTATTTCATTAAATTTAATAAATTCGGACTTCATTTTCATTTCTATATTACACGTGTTTTCGATTAGCCGCCAAAATCATCCCCAAATGGATGGTAGCGTTATATCGGGGTTTGACTGTACTGTATTTAATTCAAATTAATAGAATTTTATTTATTAAAATATTAGAAAAATTTATATTCAATTTATTTTATTTTTTTCTTGAATTATTTTTATTTACTATATATACAGTAGTTCATATTCATTAGGCATTCATTTCTTGTTCAATTTACAATTCGTTTACATTATTTTTATAAAATAGATTCTGTGATTTTAGTTTTAATAATTTTGTGATTTTTATTACTTTTATTACGTTAATATTAAACATATTTTCTTAATAAAAACTCAAATTTAGGATAAATGTCAATATTTTATATTAATTGCGCGTCATTTGTTTTTCCAATGACCTAAAAAAATATGCAGATAATATGATATAAAGAAATGCAGCTGGCTAGAAAAAGATGAATGAAATTTTTCTTCTGGTCAGCCATAATTGATGTTCCTTTGATATAGCGTGATAAAATCTATTTTACATTTTAAAAGAAATATAAAACCATTATCGATTTATCCCACAGAAAAGAAATATTAAATTCTTAATTCTATATAAAGCTGTTCTACTGTAATATTTTGGATCTTACTTTAAAATGAGAAAATTTCTATTATTATTCATACATTTCGTTGAAATTCAGACATATATCTGTAAAATCTGTTATCAATTTCCGTAATACATATTCCTCATTTTTCAAAGAAATTCCGGTATGTCCATTGCACAATTTGCTATTGATCCATGCGGGAGATGCTTACTTGTTAGCATGAATAATCAACTCTCTCTCTTTGCAATATAATCGAATAATAGCTATTTCTGAAAATTAAATTTATTGGTTTCTCATTGATCTTAGTCAAAGAATATATATCGTTTCGTTTTATTTATTAATTAATGTTCTGTATAAGGAATAATAAAAGCTCTTTATCATTTCTCATATAATGAACTAACTATGGGATTATTCACATAACTAAAATACAAATGCCAAGTCTATTTATATCAATCGCTTAGTATAAAATTAGCCATGAAAAAAGACATGAAATTTTATATCTTTCCCATGAAATTCCAAATAGCACTGTTATTATTTGTAACTACCGTTGCATACATCAATTAACATTCTACTATTGAAGGTTGTAAAGTGAATTACCGATAAAGAACATGCATATTTTAAGGTGACTTCGACACTTCAAGATTCTATTTTCGTCGGCTGGCTGGATGGGTGCAGTGGAAACATGCTATACTTCTACCCTAGTGGATCGGGTTCTATTTTCTAATCTCACACTTTTTTTCAGAAGGATCCCGGATCCGGATTTGTTGAATCTATCCTCGAACTAATAGCTGATCTTATCAGTGATATGGGAGGCCCTCATGAACACTATACAATGCTCTAAAAATCGAATATCGTCGATCTTCATCTAATTAGCTAATGCCCTGCCACTTAGCACTCACGGAGTGGAAAGTGGCGCAAAACTATACAGGAAAAAAAGATTCTATTCTTCTGTTTCGAGAATTTTAAACTTCGGAAAAAATTGAATAATTCACATTTAATAAATTAAAATAAATAATCAAATTCTGTTTTTAAATGAAGTTATCTGCAAATATAATATCAAATATATTCGATTCATTATTTTATTTTATCAATAAAGTCATATACAAATATCTTTTATCTAAAATTCAAATTTATATGAATGATTTAGATAGTATTAAATTTCTGAAAACTTCAGTATAATATTGACAAAAAATGTATATATTTATTAAAATGAGAAAACATAGTGTTTGTCTTACTCGATTATTTTTCTTCAAAAAATAAATTTGAATTTCATCCCTTTATTCCTTTGTTTTAGCAACTTCTTTTTTAATTCATTCGTCAATCTAGATGACCAGCTTTTCTGTAATATTACGATTTTGATTTTCAAAATATTTTCTATTTTATGAAATATTATTATTACTTTTTTATTTCAATGTAAACTATGTCATATCAAATATTTTATCATAACAAACTGTAATTTTTACTTCTCTATTTACAATACATAATTTCTTTCCTAGCACTATTAATGATTTATTTGGATTTCTGTTTTAATCTCAAAATAAAGTTAATTATTTGAGACAGATTTTCAAATAATATATATTACATACTAGATATTTATTTAATCTTTTAAAAATGGGCTTTCAATCATATCAATGAATAAATGAATCAATCATATAAGCTTGTGATGAAATCTCAAAAAATCTTTCATGGAAATAATTTTATTGAACTTCATGATGTCGTCGTTCTTCATCTATGGTTCTTCTAAAGTAGAAATAATTCTTTATGCTGAAATAATAATTCAGTCATTTCTATTGATATATCTAAGATTATCAATAGAAATGATATGATGAATTTGTTTTTATATTTTTCTATCGAAAATTTTTTATTTTATATATAGTCAATTTTAGAGACTATGTATTCTCTCTCTATATATATATAGAGAATATATTGTCTCTAAAATTGTTGAAAGATACTTAAAATTATTATTTCTTCATAAAAATAAAATAATTAAAATTTAATTTCAATTCGTTTTGGTAATATTGAATAAAGATGTTAATTTTTTCTTTTTAAAAAGCATTAATGAAATAATTTTCTGATAGAAATTAAACATCTCCTGTGGTTTAGGTTATTCTTCAATTATAACACATCTCTCTTCTTTTAAAATTACGAATTTCATTCTTGCTATACATTTCCAGTTGCAGAACTATGTTCATATTCCCAGTTCTATTTATCTTTATAATTTGATTAATTTCCTAACTTTACGCTACATTTTTAAATTTTTCAGATTGCTGTTTCTTTATTTGAGTTTTCATTTTCTCTTTGTTTGACTATCACTATCAACTGGCATTACAACTTAGTATTCCATTTTATCACTTACTAGTAGATTCGGGTTTCCTACTTTTTGTTTTTAAATTCTATGATATCATAAATCATCCCTTTTTTCGTTCTCTTCTTTGTCTCTTCATTCTCTCAAAATCTTATCTCAATACTTTTTCCTCTCTATTCAAGACTTTTTAAGTTTCTTCTTTTATTTTTTTGTTATTTTTTCTTTTCCTCTTTTCTATTTTTCTTATGTCTTCAATATCCTATTTTTATTTTTTTATGACTTCCTTTATGTTTTCATTTCACTACTGACTTGTCAGTTCTCTTCCTATTTCATCTTTCACTGCTGTTCACATAAATATCTTATGTTTCTTAGAAGGAGAAGTTACTTCAGATGGTTCTTATCCTCTTTTATAAATCCTTAGTCTTTCTCTACTTTTTTTACATTTATAGCACATAAAATCTAGTTACAATTTCTCATTTAAGCATTTTTGCAATCTATATCATCATATTTTCTTTAATTTTCAAGATATTTTTATATTTAATTCCCATTATCATTTTTCAGTGCTCATATATTGCTTTGCATTATCTTCTCTTTTTAGTTTCTGTATTATTTGATCTGTCAACAGTTTGATTAATTTCAGATCTGTTAACAGTTTAATTCAATGAAATTTCTCACAATTTGATTACATTTTGGTACTAATATTTGCAAAAAGCATTTTCTCTGTTGTAGTACCTATTTGTTCCTCCATCGGCATATATTTCGATTTATTTTTGTACAAATTTTTACGAAATTTCAAATTTTCATATTTTGGAGAAAACTATCGAACAAATTTGATTTTCATCTAAATCGTATTATAACACATTTTCGGAATAGAAATGCACCTCTAGTTCCCAAAATCGCAACAAATGTGCATGGCAAGTTGAGATGATTGGGATGACATTTATGCCAAAGTCAGAAAAGGATAATGATGTCAAATGATATATCTACTGATGATAACAATAATATTTTAACAATGCTAAGTGGAAAAAAACAATATTTAAACAATAATTATGATTATTATTTAGTTACAAACCTCAAATAATATGAAAGCACCTCCATTGTAACTTTCACTGCATTTACTTGCCTTTTAATTGAATCATTTCTTGTGAAAAATTAAAGTTTCATTACTTTTCAATTTTCCGGTTTTTCTGATATATTTTCATGTTTTATTTTGCATTCCGAAGAAAAAATAGTGATGATGAAATCACCATCTGTATTCCCTCCAATAATTTTTCAAATTAATCAGATTTTTATGAAATTCTATGAGGATGCTCTGTTATCAAAGATTATCCCTGCACCGCATCTTAATCCTGCAGCTTCAACCATTTAAAAATGACAGACATTCAAAAATTCTGAGATATTTTTTAATATATCTTGAATAAATTAATAAAATGCTAAATAGATATATCAATTAATATTTTATTTTCAATTCTATAAAAAATGATAGACGTTCAAAAATTGATATCTCCTTAATAACTTTTAAACTATTTGATTGATTTTGATAAAATTAAAAGTTATTCAAGACATTAAAATCAACTTTGAGATATTTTTATTTGAACCTGTTATTTGCCCTTCGCTTCATCTATTTAAAAATAATTGACGTTCAAACTTCTGATGTTTCTCTTAACAGTTATTGAACTATTTGATAAGTTTTTATGGCATTCAATGAAGTAGATATGCAATTGAAGACAATTTTAATAAGATACATTTTAATTCCACATCATTAATTATTTCAAAACATAAAATATGATCAGATTATAAGCGACTAGTTTTTTCCAATACTGTTTGCTCTCATTCTAAATAATGTTGTTTTCTTAGGTTTCTTATGGTAATGCCATCTCCTTTCAAATTAATTTTATTCCTTTGTTTACCTTTTTCTTTTTCGGTTTATTTTTATTATATATTTATTCTATAGATATGGATCTTTTGATCATCGATCATTCTGATAAAGTTTGACCTTACAACAAAGAAATCTATGATTCCCATTGCTGAAATTTCGGGTTTAATCTATCGATTTCTAACTTTCTTTTATTAGCTTCATCAGCGATCGAAAATAGGGCATTCCACTAGTTTCGCCAATAATTAGTTTAAAAGGGCGGAAAACCAAAGACTCTAACCTATCAATTTTGTTTTCTTACCTTTGTTGGCTTCATCCTTTATCAATTCCTTTCTATCCTTGTTTTTCCATTTCTTTTCCCCAAACCTTAAAATCTAAATATTTTTCGTCATTATGATGTTTCTGTTTTACTTCCCCGATAGTAACGAAGGATAATATTTCACAAGTTTCTCTGCAAAAGTCTTTTTTTGAGCCCCTAATGAAAATCTTATAAATTTATTTCGTTACTTATAGTATAATTTAATATGAATTTATCAGTTTTATTTCTTAATCTTGATTTATTAAATTTGATTACGTATTAAGTACCGCTCAATCCACCGAAGCATTTGCTTTTGTAGTATTTTTTTCCTATAAAAACATATAAAATCACGACAAAGAAAGTACAATACTGTAATGTACTTTCTTTGTCATGGTTAAATAAGTATTGTAGGAATAAATTTCCTATATTTTACCTTATTATTATTGAAAAAAAACAAGAAACGAAACACTGTATTTCGAATATTACTAAAGCTAAAGTATTTTTTAATTAGCACAAGTTTTCCTGTTTGATACTATGAATATGTTGATAGATATTTCTTATATTACTTTTTAACTTTTAAATAGCAAGCTGAAGATACAAAAATATTTCAAAATAGCTAAAATTACAAGCTATTTCTGATCCAGTAATTAAGATTTATGATTATAAATCTAATCTATATGTAAGTTATTTTTATAGCTGCATTCTTGATAATCAGTTATGATAATACTAGAATTAAGAATTTAGAACTGGAAAATTTTAATGAAGTTTGAAGAATTCGATGGTAAAATATTCAATTAATTGAGGTCAAATTCCAGATACTCGTAAATCATTCGATTTTAAGTATATTGTACAAGATTAAATATTTTAGTTAAGAGAATCATGCGAAAATACTTACCACATGTCTGGAAGATCTGAGATCGAATCCATTGATTTCTATCTTAAAAGTCTACCAATCCTCAGGCTGTTATATAATATAATCAATAGGAGACATTCCGCTAATAAACACTAAAGTCTAGCTACGCAAATTTAATAATTTTATAATAATTCAAAATGCACTTCAAAAACATCTTTAAAGTTTAATGTTAAATATAATAGTTTGATAATTATGGTTAATTAATTTGCCAGCTGATATTCATTAAGTAGCACATATAAAAAATACAGTTGGAGATATATACTAGATTTTTAATTAACAGCGGCTGTTTGATAGATTAAATTAAATAAATTTCATCTATTAAAATAATAATAAAAAAGCTATTGATTTGATATTGAACTAAAATAACGCAAGAAAATAATTATTATTTTATATCGTGTAAATACATAATAGTCCTTTGAAGCACTTCATTTGTTTTCATATAAAATAATAATTTTATTCGACAAGCTACTATAATATATTTATATGTCATTGATATATAAATGAATTATTAAGGACATAATAGTTTTCGAGCAAACGAATAGTTTAAATAAGTGATAAGAAATTCACCTAATACTTTTAATTAATCAAAACTTTGGTTGATAATATTCGTTTGATCAAACTCATTATTTCGTGAAAAAATTTAACAATTAATATTACTATCTTCCATAAGGTTAGTTGAGGTTACTTGTTCAGTCCTATATATATATACACAATATATTAATATTTTTTAGTATTTATACACTATATCAAAGTTGGTTGAATATACGAAAAATCATTTATCTTTACAAAATTTATTAGAAACAAAAAGGAAAAAAAACATTCATTTTTATGAATTTTAAACTTATTTTTCTAGGTATATCCTTTTTATTCTAAATCATATACAGTACAGCAAGGGTGTCAAACTGGCGGCCCTCGATGTGATTTTTTGTGGCCCCAATGCTCCTAACTAAAATCAAAATAAGAACAATAGGCTAGGTTATGAGATAATAGGAAGTAACTCTTGTTTCGTAACTATATCGTATACTGTGATGCACTAGTTTCATTTTAATGAAATGTAATTGCACGAGTTTTTTCTATTGGCCTTATGGGACGTAATATGTACAGATGACACTGATATTTCAGATCGGTGACACCAATTAAATGCTTTTCTGCCAGGACTACATTGTTTTGTGTGAAATTTCTTACCAAAAAACAAAACCAAGAACTTGTACTTTTTTGGATAGCCAAACACAATAATCAAGTTCCAAACAATCCCTTTTTGAAGGATGCACTAACGGGCTTGTTAAAGATTTATTTGTTGTGCTATTAACTTATATAAAAAATGTAAATAGTTATGAATATTTGATTTTATAAAATTTTAATGAAAGCTTTCGTTTTTTGTGCAGAAAATATCACTTTTAACACTTAAGAGAAAACAGAGGAATTAAATTAAAAAAACATGTATAATTCAAACAATTACATAGTATTATATATTTTTGTAATATGTTCATTTGATTATGCAATGTTTAATGTTTAATTATCCTATCTACATTACTGAATCATTACTCCAAAATGTAATTTAAAAAAAATTTAAATGCGATGTGGCCTGCAGCCATCTTACAGTCTCATTAAATGGCCCTTGAATTAAAATGGGTTTGACACACCTGTTATAATCTATCAAAGTTTGCTTTTATATATTATAAATTTGCATTTAAAATAAATTTTAAATGTAAATTTTGTTTAAGACTGATAGCAAAAAATTAAAAAAAATATATAAAATCTGTAATAAAAAAAAAATAAAATCAAATAGAAACTTTAATTTTATATATTGATAATGTCTAGAATCTCTAATAGTATTGATCAAGACTTTAATGGTCAATATCAAAAAATTCCAGATAAGAAGTTTGTATTTATTGTTATTTGATAGAAACTATTTGCAGTTATAAATAGTAATTTAAATTTCTAATAACAGTTTTTTAAATAAATTTTTACCTTCAGGTGATAATGAAATTAAACATAATGCAAGATGGACTAAATGTTTGCCATGAATATTATCTAATTGCTTCAGAATTTCTATCAATAATAAATAGATTGTTTGGGGATACTTTTGAAGTTTTGAGGTAAGCTAGAAATAAAATATTTAATTTGCATATTTAGTTAATTGGAAAGAAAAGATTCATACTTGCTATTTGAAAATTTTTATATTAATATACTAAATAAATTTGCATTAAGATTAATTTTATATTTATTTATAAATTTATTATTATTGCATAGGAGTTTGAAAATTTTATATGTATATTAAAATATGTATAAGTTATTACAAAGTCAAGTAATAATTAATTTAATCTGAAAAAAATATGCAATTAATGAGTGCTACACATTTTAAGTTATAGTTTAATATATAATATTTTGGAATATATACATATAGATCAAACAGATAAAAATATTCTATTATATGTTTGATTTTTTTAATCTTTGTTAAATACATAGGCAACTCTTTTTGATTACTATTGGTCATCTCACAATAAAATATGATCGAATTGCTAAAAAAGAGCAAGGCAAAGTCAAGAAAGAGAAAAATATATTTGTTTACATGCTACTGTATACATAATAATGCAGTGAGTAAATGTATTATCTGATTATTATAAAAGGATAAAGCAATGATTTATTTGATGCTTTTTTTGGATTCTGACCATGTCTGAGCTTTTTTTCTGTAAGCATTATATTTGCATGATTGTGAATCAATATATCTTCTTCCAATTTGAGATTTTTGTGCAAAACCAATCTTTTTTCAAACTTAATGGCTATGTTGTAATTATAGTATCAGATTTATCATCTAAGAAGTGAACTGCAAATTTTTAATTTTTTCCAAAATATATATTTATAAAAATTTTTGCATATCTTAAGAGATGGGATATATTGTATTATTGTACTTGCTGTCTTTAATACCTTCATCTTTTGATATGTAATATTTTGACTAAAAGTATATGATTAGTATTACATCTTATATAAACAAATTTTAACAGCTTTACTGATTGAAAATATACAATGTGAAATACAGTAATAAAAATCAAAGAAAAAAATGAAGAAAAAAGAAGAAAATCAGAGGCCAACAATCAAGTTCTAAACTTCATTATCTTATAATGAAAATTGATTGTTATTTAGCAAGCTGAAAATATTCTTTCTTGTATGAGATTTTTTGCATATTTGAAACTGTTTCTGTTTTCTATCTGTTTGAAGCCTGGAGTTTCAAATGTAAATATTTATTATGTAAGTCAATGCAATACTTTTAATTTTCATAAAATAATATGTTTTAACATCAAGTTTGAATGACAAGAAATAAAGCAATAAATAATTCAGTCATGGATTTATTTCTCTAGGAGAAAGTTAGGTACATTTGTGGCATACTAAATCTAAATCTGTTGTTACAACACAATGAAATTTTTACAATGTCTATAGAAGGGAAGCTTTGATTGATGTATCTGTGTGAAAGTAGCAATAACAATTTAAAAAAGAAAGAAATATAGGCATTCCCTGAGTTATAAATATTTGTACTGACAAATGTGAAACTTCATTTTCAAATTTCAGAAAATTTCAAAAAATTCAAGAATTTTAATATAATAATAACAGAATGTTCTTGCAGTATAATGTAAAATTATACAGTTAGTGTAATATTTCAAGATAGTATTACAAGTAGTATTCCAAAATGGGAACAATTACATCAAAAAAAAAAACCTTTATTTTATAATTGGAACTTTTCATTCAAATCTGTGAAATAAGAAATTTCTAATTGATTCAATTCTGAAAGATATTACAAAATACAGTATATAAAGTTATTTTAGTAGTTTTGGAGACAATATAACAGCAGTATTTGAGTTATTAACAATCCAAGCTACTAACAAAATTTACATATAAATTAAATTCATAACTTGAGGACCACCTGTATTTTAAAGTCATTTAACTTCTAAAGCCTCATCTGAAGAAATCATAAAAGGATCACATTATGTTTCAATGCAGCCATCTTTTTCAATGTTATTTGCAAAACAGTTACATTCTATATATGTAACAGAAATGAAAGTCTATAGGAAATCCACATGCAATAATGCATTGAAATATATTATTACTTGAATTTAATGCAAAATTAGTATACTTATGAAAATAAAAATATACTATGTTAAATTACCAAATAAATATTTACATTTGAAATTCTGAAATTCTGAGAAAATCCTGAGAAATGATAAAGTTAGACATCATAGACATCACTTGGATGTGTGATTGGGAGTTTATGTAGTTCCAATATGGTTACATAGAGCAGAGGAGGTAGAAAGCACTATCTCTAAGTGTTAGATTGGCAGAACATATATATATAAAAAGGTGACTTGAATACTACTTTAATAAGGAGATTTTATGAATATAATTTAAATATATCCTGGAAAGAAACAGCAATTGTAAAACAATTAACGATATGGAAGAGATTAGATATGATGTCATAAGAGCCCAATAGTTACCAATGTCATTAATGAAATGGTGCCAGAGTTAACCCCTACCTTTTAGATATGGGTACTTGAGAATTATCTTTGATGTTTTTTATTTGTGCCTTTTTAACGTATATATGTATTACTATGTTAATTAATTAGAACATATATATATAATTATTATTGTTGTTGTTAATATTTATTATATTTTATTCATTGTATTTAAACAATCTGTAATAATTTGTAATGTTAACTTAATCAATAATGTTATTCATTATAGACACTGCACTGCACTGCCATAGTTACAGTCTGTTTATATTGTGCTTATAATTTAAATTTGAATTGTTCATCTAGAATTCTGTGGAAAAGTAAGCTTATCTTAAATATTTATAAACATATGTAATCCTGCCAGTGGTGTAGTTAGGGCAGAACGAAGAGGTGGTCTGTCCCAGGGGCACTTTTTTTGGGCAGCATTTTTGGCATTAAAAAATTTTAAACACTTTTTTAATAATAAGAATAAAATGATCAACTATTCTGAGAGTTAACAATTACAAAAATTATATGACTGCCATTGAAAAATCCCTAGGAATCTGATCAAATGAAATATTATTGTTAGTTATTGTTATAGCCAAGGGGCACAGAGTGATTTGTAATTATATATTTTAGTGTTTGTAAATAAAAGAAATAAAATTCTCTTTTCTTAAACTTAATTTTCAAATTGTGTCTAAATAAGTTTGATATGTATTGTGTATTTACCACAGAAAGGGTGCAATCAATGATAGAAGCAATTGACAGACCACCCCAGGCAGCTCAAACTAAAGCTATGCCAATGAATCCTGCTGAAATGGATTCATTGACGTGGCTATAGTTGAAGCTGAAAGCACTCCAGAATATATCATTTTTGCAACATTAAATGTTTTTTCCACCTAAAATAGTGCTTATTCTAACATTTCTTGGACTTATATTTCTTTGGAATTCTTTTTCCTTTTCTGTACCTGCCCTAATCAACGAAGTAAGAAATGAAACTAAAAACCTGCCTATAATACAATAAACTTATATGTAATTACTCAGTCTAATATTTATTGATCATTTTAATATAGTATTTCAAAATTTGTATATCAATTAAGATATTATATTTTGTATATTTACAGTTAAATTTTTATGATGTTATGATCACTTTTACAATTATACATATAAATAAATTTGCATTTTTTGCTATTAAATTTTTATCATCATCAGAATAAATGATTATTGGTTTACATTCCATCTATTTTAATATTTATATTTCAGATTAGTTACATGATTCCAGTTGATAAGTTAAGTAAGTTTCAAACTGATAATATTTTTAATACATTATGTCTAGAGTCACTATACTCAAATGCAATTACCAGTTGATTTTAGTATAACTACAAGAAAATATTGTATAAATAGGAAAGAGTTTAAGAATATAACTAACAAGGAGAGGACACAGCTGACTACCCACCGATTTTGATGAAACTGAACTAATGTAATATAGAAATAAAAATATCGAATACGTGTCCGAGCGTTTGTGCCAATGCGCCTTATAAATAAAAATATTAGCCCTTTAAAATTTAGG
>WUQG02096586.1:0-59571 GCA_011317285.2 Androctonus mauritanicus | reverse complement strand
CCTAATATTTGACTGATCTAACTATCTATCGATACTATCTTTATTTATAAAGTTTGGTTCTTTTTCGTTTTTACAAAGTTCGCAAGCACCCCTTGTAAGAAAAAATACTTTTATGCAAAATTCTTCGTATAGAGCTTAGATATAACGAGCTCGAAAAATATTTATGACTATAGTATTTATCCTTATAATATTATATATATATATACGTATATGTCAATAGCATTGGAAAAGTATTATATCATTAGTTATACTTTTCGAGTTCTATTGATAATAGAAACTTCATCATAAGGTAGAGTTTCCATATGGCTTTCAAGCTATGGAAGAATTCATATAATGAAATACCTGAAAAATTTTGGCAAAACTTTTACTTTAGTTGAATATCAAAACAACTTTTACTAATAAGTTACTTATAATAATATGCCTTTATATCAGCGGTTCTCAATCTATGGTACTCTTATCACTGATGGTACGCGAGACATGACTAGTGGTACGTGTATAATCTTGACATTCTATTTATATACGAAGCAAATTTTTATTGGTGGCATTGAAATTTTTGAATTTTTCAATTTTTGAAGTTTGGTGGTAGGCATTTATGAAAAGATTGAGAATGGCTGTTTTATATAATTTAAAATATAGGCTAAAAAGCGTAATAAAGTATATAAAACTATTTTAAGCTATTTTTTTAAAAATTTGGTAACATAGAATGTATACATTTTTTTCCTACGGTTCGTTTTCTGTTACGCAAAATACTCCAGAAGCAAGCATCGCAGAGCATTAAGATTTTGAGAGATCATTTCTTATTATGTAAAATATATGCATAATAATTTCGATTGCATACAGGGATCGGAGAAATTATTTGTCTCATAAAAAAAATTGCAGTCATTTGAAAAGATTTTAAAATATATTCTACAGCAATGAATTTTGTAAATACTTTTTCTGTTTTTATGATGGTCTCAGCAAAAAAATTTTGAAAAGCATTGAAATTATCAGGAAATCATTTTTTTTAAATCGAGATATATAAGTACAAATTCTATATGTTATCCCTTTACAAGATGGCGACTTTCGTTTAAAAAACTCTTATATATTTGAAACTATTTTTCCCACAGGAAAGCTATTATAATCATCTGAAAGTTTTTTTTATTAGCTATGAGGTTAATTACCATTAATATAAATATTTTACTATGATTTTGTTTTAATTTAAGCTATTAAAACTTCAAAATCTAAATACTTTTTATACAATTGAATGAAACCAGATACAAATAATTTACTTTAGGATAAAATTCCAGATGAAAAGAAAACATAACGATAAAAATCCATATAATGGTTTCGTATTTCGTATAGTTTCGTATATACATTTCAAAGAGTTAAATATGTAAATTTTATAAAAATATTATAATACAGCTAATGTTAAAATAATGCATATCATGAAAAAATAAATTTTCATTGCATTCAGTTAATATTTTAAATTAAAAATCTTCAAATTTTTGTATAACAGTTTCGAATAATGTTTATTGAAATATGTAAAATATCTTCATATTTATCTTTATTTAGAATATAATTCATTATTTGAATTTTATTATTATTCGACAGATTTAAAGAAAATAAATAAGAATGGAAGTCATTTGAAAAGAAAAAAAAAATATCCAACTCCTTTAATAAGAGGTCAATATCCTGCATTTGCTGCAATTCTATCTGAATTTAGCACAAATTTCTCCTATCATTCGCTAACAATAAGGATTTGTTTTCATTTCCTATGATGGCGCCAACGGTGATAGATTATCTTGTCAAATTACAACGAAAATTAGCTCATCTGCTTAACGCTGACAACCATTAGTAAACTTACTCCATTGATAACTTAGCAAGAGATAAAACTTAACTTTAAGTATAGAACAGCATCTATAATTCACCACTATTTATAAATTATCATTGTTCGGAAGGACTCTATAAATATTTGATATATTTTTAAAAAGACTGTTGCATTTTGTAATATTAATGACCTCTTCTTTCTTCACGAATCTCTTCCGTAGCTTATATTTATTCATTTTCAGACCTGAAACTACTGCAATACAACATTTTATAATTTCCGGACATTCTATTTTATCGGTCATTATTATTAATGCAATGACAAAAATCTATTGTCATATAGCAGTTATCAATATGATATGACGTCTATTTACTAACAATAAAATATTTTAATAAAATTGGAACTCGTGTATGCAAATTTAATGATGTCTATATTATATATGCAAATGATTTTCTTGATGCTACTTTTACCAATAAAAATCATTTAAGCATGTTGAATATATAATGCAGTTCGTGAGCGAATAAGTCCACTTAATATCAAACATGCTATCTTCAAAAATCCTGGTATTAAAAACAAGAAATATCACCTTGTTGATATTCACGAATGTCAAATATATTTTAATTTATTTAATATGGTATCGTACACCTATTTAACAGAATAGAAAACTTTCTGTGCATATGTTTATATATATAATTATTTTTTTTTATTTTTACTGTGCAAAATTAAAATGGAACATTGGTCATTTATTTCGATTTAGGTTGGTAACATCAAGGATTCACGAAAGAAATGACTAAATATAGGTTATATTAAATGTGATCTCTCTTTCCTATATCAATGTTTTATGTTTCTGGCTCCAAGCATAAACAAGAAAGGAGATTAATAGCAAAATAGCATAACTTTAATATGGAAAGGAATCGATACTTTCGATGCATATGTATATAATACGAAACATTTACTCTATTCTTGATGAATTATTTCAATAAAATTCGAGTACCGAAGAGGAAAAAAAACAAGATATTTGAGTTAAACATATCTGAAGTGAATTATTGATACTACTAGAATTACAAACATAGAAATAATTTTGAAGATATTATTATAATGATATTTGAATTAAAAATTTTAATTTTTTTAAAACTGTTTATAAATTCAGAACAGTCATTAAAATATTAAAATTTAATAACGAAAAAGTTTTCTGAAAATAATATTGTTAATGAATGTTGACGTGCTAATCCTATTTTCAGAGCAAATTGCAGTCGGATATTGAAATAAGTTAAACTGTCAGGTATTATAAATTTTTCTTTCGATTCCTGGAGTAAGTATCAAAATAAAATCCCCCGAGATAGAATTACATTGGGAAACCATGTAAAGAAAATGCAGAAAATAATCTTGCAAGGTGTATTGTAGAATCGCTTACATATGCAAACTGGAGTACTTCCAAGATTTTGATGCTGTTAGATAATGTGCTTAGTCTGTAAGATTATTATAAGAGAAAGATAAAATAGTTGGAAATTTTTTAAAAATATAGTAATATTTTTACAATTTTGTCATTTCTAACAACAGAATTTTAACAGGAATTCTTAAGTTTGAAATTTATCGCTTTTGAGTTTTCGTTTTATACTCTCTTTGGGAATTTAAACATATTTACCTTGATTCAATATTTTTTTAACTCATGCCGGTATATGAAAAATATTCTAAAAAGTGGATACTTCTTAACAAACAAAAATTATTTTCAAGAATTATATATTTTATTTTCTTAATTATCATTTTTTAAATAAAGGATTCATTATGGATCACTATATTCTAATGATATAATATTTTATTAATTAAAATTTATACATTTAAATTGAAAACATTTTTAATAAATTGAGATTATTTTTAACCATTCAAATTAATTTTAAAGATCAATAATGCATCTTTAAAAACTGTTAAAATTTTGTGAAAATGTATCAAATGTTTTGTAGAAACTGAGACATTTTTCAATAATAATAAGAAACAAAGTTATTAAAGTTATATAACTTAATAATACACAAAATGAAATTTGAACATCATTAAATAGGTATTTTCGCCGAAAATCGCTAATTGGCTATAATCTCGCTAATCGTAAGTCGCTAATCGCTGCTTAAGTCGAAAATTGCTAATCGCTAATGTGAATTATATACTTTTAATTAGTATCTAGAATGCAGTTTATAATATAAACATCCGAATAAAATATTCATTAATTTTGATAATAAATTAAAGTATAATGTAATACATCACTTATTTTGTTCAATTATTACTGTTATATTTCCAAAATAAAATGTAAAATATCAAATTTAACGAAACGAAATTTTATTATACATATAATTAAAATTTTCGAGAATTTTTTAAATTAAATTTTTTTTTTGGTTAAAAGTAATAAACGAAAATGAAATATTTGTCATTTTTTATCCTTTTACTTTAATAACTAAAATGGGATCGTAACTAATGGTAAACAATGCTCGCGTTTGCTTTCTTACCTGATTGTTGATTTTTTTTTCTTGTAAGGAAAAAACTAGATAAAAGCTATTCACTAATATTATTTTTATAACCACAATTGAAATAGGGCAATATATAGGTAATTTATTTTCTTTATATTTGCTTTCATTTATATGATTACTTGTTGAGGCTCCATACCTCATACTTTCAAGACAATTTCATTTCTTCATTCCATTTTTGTAAAGGAAAAGGAAGACATTTTCTTATACGATGATTCGTATCGCATGAAATATTATTTTAGCTACTCTCCAGTATTGGGTAGCCTATTTTTTTGATGTTTTTCTAAGTAAGATAATTGCTAAATCAATAAAAGTGTTGATTGATATTTGCATCTGTTCCAACACTAATAAAAATTAATGATGCGTTTTATGTAAGTTTTCCTTCCTGCGTTACTTTAATACTTAATCCGAAAAAGTATTAAAACATTCAACAAGTTGCAAACACTTCAAAATTATTAATTAATTATTTTTTTTTAATAAGATAAATCTTTCTTAAGGAACTCTAAAACTTTTTTGATAAGTTCCACTATGTATATTAAGTACGTTATATAAATATAAAAAAATTTATTTTAAAATATCAAAGAGTAAACGGTAAATATTAAAACCCGGACTTATTTTAATTAACTTCAAGGAGAAATTCAAAAGATTTTACGAATTACTTTAAAATATTTTAATTAATTATTTAAAATTTTTTATACAGTATTGTATCTTCAATAAATTAATTAGACGAAATTTTTGTAAAGAAAATATTTGATTAAAATTTAAAGCAGAATCTAATGGAATTCTCTCATCAAAAATTTGAATAAAATCATTATTATTATTTTTCCCACTCGATAATTTATACAGTTGACGTTTTGCTTTTTTTATTATAAAATTTTAAATTAATAACAGATGTTACATTTTAATATTAACAGATGAATAAAAGATTTCCGGTAAATTGATTGAAAGAAAACTTTATTAATTTTCAAAGTTGAAAAAGTTTAAAAAAAAAATAATTCAAGGCTCGGGTTTAATGACAAGTTTCTTCAGCCTGTTGAACTTGTCAAATTGAAATTTAGAAATGTCACTAGATAGAAACAAACGTCTTAGAATGTAATTTATTTACAATTGACCTGTCTTGTCAAGGAAGTACTTTTACGTTGTTTGGAATTATCCTAGGTATTATTTATGGATGGATTAGTTACGCAAATGCACGACCTTGCAGAAGATTAAGTTCTAATTCGGTAGAAAAATACATAAAGAATTCTTTAGATGCAAAGAACAAAGGAATTAAGTAATTTTGTTTTAAAATAATTTATTAAATTTTAATAATTTATTTATTTATTTTTTTGGAAAATGTCAGGTACAATAAAGATTGATAACAGAAATAAAAACTCAGACAGGAAAGTGTAAAGAAATCAAATAAAATAAATGCTATATAAATACTTTTGATCTTTCAAAAAACACATAACTTTGCATCTGCTGCAAGCATGTTAGATATTTTATATATAGCTTAGAAAAATATATTTGGCGTTGAAAAGTGATAGCAAGTCTCAGACGCACTAAGGAAATATAATATAAAAGTTTCTGATACGTAAATAACGTAGACTCGAAAATATTTTTTAGGATAATAAAAGTATTCAAGATTTGATAACTGATTTTTCTAATAGTATACTTATAATTTCCATAAAAATTAAAATAATATTTTATTTTTATTTACTATTTTTTCTGCGCCAAATTTTTATACTAACATTACTATACTTTATGCAAATTTAATTGTACATATAAAATAAAAATCACAAGAATTTTTTTCTATAATATTTATAGAAAAAAATTCTTGTGATTTTTATCTTATATATAAATATTTATATTGTTTTGAAAATGTGGCATTAAAGATTTAATTCCGTACTCGTGATATATTAATGTTATGTGAATTAAAATAGGAAAGTTTTTTCCGAGAACAGAAAGAGTAATGAAGAAAAATTGCAAAGGTAAATAGATAAACATTGTTTAAGATATTTTAAAAAGCTCGAATTTAGAAAGCATATATAAGTGTGTATGTATATGTATATATGCTCAATTTGTTTGCTGGCTCATCATTGTAAAATATCTTGGGAATCAATCATCATAGATCATTCAAGTTTTAGAATTTTATTCATTATTATCCAAGATATATATGCTAATTAATTTTAAGAATCCTACAGAATTTCGTTACAAGAAAGTGACTATTCGAAATTTTAAAAGTCGATATTTCTGAAACTTTGCATAAGTGAATTATATTGAGATCTGTAGTCATTTGAAAGAATTTTATAAATCTGTAACAATGATGATCTAGCGTAATTACTTTTCTATATGTCTGTCAAAATAGCTGCAAAATTGAAGAATACTGTGTTTAAAATTTAGGTAATCGTTCCTTTTTATCCGAGATATATCATAACAAATTTTATAGTCTTCACATATTACAAGATGGCCACTATTCTAAATTTAAAAAATTCTATATTTTAAAAGTTCTTTATTTATCAAATAACTTTAAATCATCTTTCATTTCATTTGAAAGATTTTTTTATAAAAATAAATTTAATATTAATTATTATCCGTAAAGCTTTATTTATAAATATATTTTGATATGCAATATTTAATATTTTATTATTGCATATTAACTCTTACTTTTATTTATTATTATTATTATTGTTTTTATTTATTTTAATTATATTTAAACAAAAAAATAAAAATAAAATTATTAATTAATTTTATCCAAGAAAATATTATAAAAAAAAATGCTAGTGCTCTTTAAGCCACATTTTTACAAAAAAATTGATTAAATCTTTATGTATACATTTCAATTATTAATCTACTTGAGATTCCTATATTGAGAGTAATCAAATTTTGATAATAATTTCGTACCATGCACCTGGTACAAAATTAATGCTCAAAATTAATGGTACAATCTGTACGTATTAATTTTGAGCATGTTAAATGATTTCGATTACATGATAATCAGTTGAACAAGAATGGTGCTGTTTGAGATATCTCTGAAACCATTTATTTTCCATGAAATTATAATCATTTGAAGAAATTTGTGTAAATTTCCGATAAAAGTAGTTAATAATAATAATAATAATAATAATAATAAAGTTTTATTAAACCATTAGGGAAATTCCCTGTGGAAGAGGGAGTACAGAATTGGGAAAGAAAAAAAATAAAAAAAAATGAAAAAATACATAAAAAGTACATAAATATAGATTTACAGAAGATCTGGATGATTAAAAACAATGTTTTCCAGTAGGCAATTTTATAAATTGCAGTAATGATAATACACCTTAGCAATTAGCAATCAAAACAGATTAAACACTGATTGAATAAAATAAAAAATGAAAAAATACATAAATATAGATTTACAGAATAAAAGTAAAAGTAGTTTATATAATCATTTCTTTTTGCCTGTACGATCTCAAGTTGACTGCAAAATATCTTAAATGATTCTAATTTTAGACAATCCTACTTTTTTTGCATCAAAGGTATACTGGCATTAATTTCAAAGTGATTCTTTCACAATTTGTGGTCTTTGAAATTTAAATATTTCTACTCAATATTCGAAATTTTTTGCCATATTTGAAATGTATTAATGTAGACTACAAATCACTTAAATTTTTTTTTGTGGAATATGGTTCTATCAATAAAAACTTTTCTTAGTTTTTAGTTTATCAAAATATCTACTGTATTTGTATCGTTAATGATTTTATGCATTTATGAACACTAATATAAAAATAAATAAAACCTTTCTAATGTTTCAAAGTTGTAATTTTACTTAAAAGTATGCTTTTAATATCTCATTCATCATAGAAATTGTTATATCTAGTTTCTCGTTAAGAGAATATTTCTGATGAATAGAATTTACAGAAGCTTATATAATTAAATACTCTAGCTTATTAGTATAATAAATACATAATGCTTCTCCTCAAATTAAATAAATATAAATATGAAATATATTAAGTTCATTTGATTAAGTTGAATTTTATTATAGTTATAGCCTAAGTATTACATACATAGAACGAATGTTTTGTGAAGTTGTTAAGATTTGTATTAATAAATTTATATATTTCTTATTAAAAATTTAATTCTCTCAGAATCTTTCTTGTTAATCTGTATTCGAATCTATTTCTCGCATATCATAGATTGATGATATTATCTATACTAATATTTATGATACGTAACTTGCACATTTGTAAACTATAAGTTTACAAGTTGAATCGTGGTAAGTTTTTAAAACTAAATTTAAGAACATATCTAAACCATATTGCTTCTATTTTTGAATTCACTATTTTGCATAATATGTAATAAAATATTCAATTTTACTTTTCTAACATATAATACATTTCAGTTGATATTTTATTGCTAGATGTCAACGTTAGATGTGCAGAATGTTAAGTCACTTGTCTTGTAAAACTTGAATATTTTTATCCGTTTCTATATTATTTTTATACAATTTTGATTTGGTTTTGATGGCATGGACGACTTTTGAAATTATTTTAATGAATTCAAACTATTGAGCTATTTTCAAATCTATAGTTTTAGCCTATATACACTAAGATCTTATATATTTGAGTTTGAATAATAAAATCTGAATACAACTTGTTTCTTTTTATATTTATGACTTGAGAGAAAAACGCGAATTATATTTAAACATTTTCTTTTCTTTTTTTTATAAATCAGCATTAACTTCTTTTATAAATTTATGCAGTTTGTTGATTTCATTTTACTTGTTATCATTAATAAAGACGTCTTTAAAATTTGAGATATAAAAATAAGCTCTAAATTTTGTTTGATCTCAAAGCTGACAAAATATACTTATTTCTAGAAATATAAACTCTGATTTTTTGTAAAAAAAAAAAAAATTTGTTATGTTCATTTATCTCAGTTATCAATAAGCTTCTTGTATCTCCAAGTAATCTTATTATTTAAAATGGGATATAGTTAGCTATTGACAACCTTTGCACACCTGAAAATCAGATTTGCTAGTTTTGAGCGTAAAGATGCTTAGAATGGTACCAAATATGTTTGCAAAAGATTTGGATTTGCTTGTTTGTACAAAAAAGGAATTACTAAGATGGACATCTTGTGAACAGTGAGTGCCAATTATATTTGATGCATTGATCTCAATAACATTGTTGTTTCAGTATCGTAAAAATTATTCCTTTGAGGATTGTAATAGTCGTGTCCAATAATTCACGGTTTGAAATTTCTCGCTTTTTTACAACAGAAAGTAAAGCTTCATCTTTTTAATCGTTAAAGTGTTCATGTAAAATCGTAACTACTAGTAACTACTAAGTGATCGTATCTTCTTAATGTTATTTATATATCAATAATCTCAAATCGATATTTATAGTAGCATTAAATGTAATTCAATAAAATCAAATAATTTAAAATGAATTTCTATACAATTGGATTCTGACTTCGAATGTTATTTTATATTTAAAATAGATCATTCATTGTCTCTGTAGCACACAAAAAGATATTTTTAAACTGTCGTACTGGTTGAAAAAATTTTTTTTTGGATTTTATCGCTTTTACAAAAAATAAATGTTATTCTGGACCTTGTTTTTTTTATATTCATAGTTAATCGATTTTCATTTTTGTGTACTTGTTAAATTTAATAAGTTTTCGTTACGTGTCTATGAAAGTTATGCCCATTTAAAGTTGTTATTCCTATAATAACCGAAGGAGTACTTATTTTAACTTCTAAATCGAAGTTAATCAAATTAATGAAGAAGCTTGTTTCAAATTTAATAAGTAATCATTAAAAGATATACAATAATCACTTCTGAATTAAATATAGTTTTCTAAAGTTATTCATTATTTATTTCCTCAATTTCATTTTGGATATCAAATATGTGATCGAATAAAGATATGGAAGATAATCTTTTTATTAACTAGTTAAGTGTTTTAGAAGCTACTACGAGAGAAAGACATATACTTTGCTTAGGCACTTCTGAGTTTATAATCAGATTACAGATGTTAAAAAAAATTGAAGCTGTTCGTTAATCTTTGACTTTTGTCGTCGTGGTGTTCAGAAATACAATTCTGAATCTACTTTTTTAACTACTACAAGTCATATGTCATATGTTATAACTAGTCATATGTTATTACTATTTGTTAATAACAATAGCATATGACTAGTAAAAAAATACAGCAGACAGGCATTATGACTAGTAAAAAACAACTAAAAAGTTCTTATTCATCTCTAAAAGTGCGCACACTACAATTTGGAGATCAAGGCTCGTAAATTCTTTCAATAAATAGTGTAATGATAATCTTTAATCTATGAGATAAGATAAAATGATAAAAGATGCGTTCTATATCAATGAAAATATGATTTTTACAAAATTAGCTTATATCTGATTTTTATATTCATCCTAACTAAAAAAATTCGTTGAAAATAAGCTCTTTATTTTTATAAAGCAATTGTGTTTTATCTTTATCACCAATAAAATGCAGATGCTTGATAAAAAAAATTGACTGGCGAGTTAAGAGCGAATGAAGAAACAAAAAAAAAAAAAAAAGAATTGGACAAGCGGAAGCATTTTCTACATTTGCATTTATTGAAGTTAAATAAGTTATGCATTTCTTCATTTCTTTGAATTATCTTTTAGTCTCTTTATAATCGCTTTTCCATACCAATTTCCATGTTCATATCTCCAGAATGGATAAAGATAAATTGATGTAGTTAAAAGTATTTCCAAGCATGAAGCTTGCAATCTAGTGCTGTCAACCATTTACAATTGAGATAAGACGAGAAAAACAAATATTTTCAAAATTTTTTATAGTATTATTAACATATTGAAATGTTTAGTAATTTTATTAAACAAAAGGAAGACAATTTCTAAGGTAAATTTTTTAAATTTGATAATGATAACATTATCAAAATAAATCTAATAACATGGTGGATTTAATATTGTAATTAATTAAAAACGAATAATAAATTGTAATTAATAAAATAATAAATAGATAAATGGAAATTGTAAAAAAAATAATAATAATTAATAAAATAAATTAAACTTTTATTGTTATTAAAATTTCATTGGAAAATAAGTTAGTCTACAATTCAGCAGTTTCTGAAGAAAAATTTTTATCTGGCCGCCAATGTGACCACGAAAAGAGGCTGGTGGCCATACTGATCCAAATTTTTATGATAAATTCCCAGGATGGCAACATGGTAAAGCATTTTCTAGCCATGTGAAGAACTGTGTTCAATTGTGTCGTATATCTTTAGATTTTCCAGGAAGAGACCAAGATCAGTCCATTAAATCCAATTTTTCAACCTATCGGTCAGTCTATAGTGGGCTCTAAGCAGTCATGAAAGGCACTGAATGGCTCCGCCAACATATATATCCCTTGTGAGACTCAGTAACATGATTGAAGTTTATCAAACTTTAATATGATCAAAATTGAAACATTTTTATAGTAAATGAAAATAAGAAACTTTTTATCCAATCATTCAACTGTTATTCGAAAAATATCATTTTTTAAATTAAATATGATTTGGATTAATAAAAAAATGATCACGTTATTATAATCATACTTTATAAATGACTAATTTTCTTTAAATATTTTGTTGGGACTAGTGAGCAAGCAAGGTAGGGCCTACTTGCCTTGAGTAAAAAATATGAAAGGAAGCAAAACTACCATAAAAGAAATATTCATTTATTATTATGAGCAAATTTTTTTCTTTAACCGGTCGAAATCCTTGGCCCTGCTATATAAGATAGTCTAATATAAATACAATAAATAGAAATTTAACGCAGTTATATTCAGCATTTCTTTAAACTCTGTTATCCACTTATACACAAAAATATTTTGTTTTTACCGCATTAGATCGCTTAGTGGCCACACTTAAGAACCGATGCTCTTCATTATGGCGTCGGGTTGCGAAGCGCCGACCAATTGTGTGTTATCGCATACGTATAGAAATACTCGTTAAAAGGAGCGTAATGCTATAAAACATTACAATAAATTAAGTGCATTAATTTATTACAAAGTGTTATAGCTTTGCAAAGCGCATAATACATAAAAAAAAATAATAATATATTCTTATTATATATAATACCTATAGAAAACTGATGCGAAAAATACTGTGTTATATTCATTCATCTAAATTTCTTATAATTCGTAATTATGTATAATTATATATATTTTCAATAAACATTAATTTTTCGCTCTTAAAATACAAAATCTCGTTGATATTTCTCAATTTATAATTAAAATCCATTAAAGTTTCTTACATTGAGAAAAACGCTTCCTTGGAAAAATATAAAATATTTTTTTTCTAACTGAATACTGAAAATATGTAAATTTTTTTCTTTCGAAAAATGGCTGAGCTGAAATGTTTTTGAAATGACGGTTGATTCAATTTAGTAGCCTATTTCTTATTATTTTAACTATCAAATTATTCTAAATCTAATGGAAAATATTTAATTGAATAGGGTTCTTGATTTAATGAAATCGATTGAAAAATTACAAGGTTAGAAAATTACCGGGAATCGATTCCGGATTTACTGATAGAAAAGTTTGGAATCGATTCACTTCCGAAACTACTCAACTAGTAGTTCTGTTTAAATCAATTATTTTATATATAAAACTTTAACTATTGATCTTAAAAATCCGCATAGCAACAAACATTTTTACATTATCATGAAATTCGATTCAAAAACAGAGGAATTATTATTTGAAGACCTATGCAAATTATCGTTTTATATCACAGAATGGTATTAAAAGTATCAGCCTAAATTAGGGTATTTGAAATCAATCATTTTTTTTTTTTTTTTTTGAAATTTATGTTGAATCCATTTTTTAGGATAATTTCTGTTTTCACTAGGTGATTATTTTAAGACTATTAGTCATTTTCAGAAATATCGTGAGTCATATTTTTATCGATTTTGAATTTTGGTATTTTTACGTTTCCATTTCATCTTCATTTTTATTGTAACATGAGCCTTCAGCATGAATTTGTGCTGATTGTGAAGAGCGATGAATTTGATAAACTAGAAATATAATTTTAGTCAAATTTGATGATTAAATATTATCGTGATTACTATAATTTTTAAAGCATTGTTTAAAAAAATGTTTAGAAACTTTCTTATGTGATATATAAATAATTAATTACTGGAAAATAATTTTCTTTCTCATAAGTTTAATCGATTCGTGATTTCGATTCTGGTTTGATGAGAAATTAATTTTAAGATTAACATCATATTGAATAAAACAATAATACTGAATTTAAGTTTTATAAAAAAAAATTTATTTTTGTTTTTTTATAAAACTTAAATTCAGAAAAATTATGTTATGAATTTTATTTCCATCATTAATATTATTAATTAAAAAATAAATTCAACATAGCTAACTTTAATATATCTTAAAAATAGATTTTGATAATTGAAAAAAAAATCACCAGAAGAAGAAAAACATCAATCTAGGATGGAAAACTTCGATCTCAGAACATAAACATTAAATAAATTATGTAGAAAACAAATTCATTTTACAATTAAATATTTAATTCAGATCATTAAAAAGTAAAATATTGTTTTTTGTTCTCAAAATATTAATTCGTGATATTCACTCTAGTATGTTTTATGTTAGTATCATTTTTTCATCCATAATTTTATCATTATCAATTAATATAACTTATAGGATTTTTATAGTATCTTGTATGTTTATCTGATAGCTGAAGACAAATTTAATTTGATTTATCTTTACAATATATAGTGTGATTCGACAATGAAAGAAACATAAGATCGAAACTCATACGTTAATCTATCATTTTGTTTTAAGTAGCAATGATAGGATTATATGAGGGGGAATTAAAAGCTAAAGCTATTATTTTTTATTGCACTTTATATGTAAGTTTTTGAAATATAGATATATAAAACATATTTCTAATCTATTTTTATACATTGTACTATCTTTGTTTTCAGAATGAATATTATGTTGCTCGTATTACTACGAATATTATCTCGTTGCTTTAGCAATCGATCAAAATATCAAAACTGTGATGCTGAAAAGATGTTTCCTGTTGCTATAATTATCATCTAACATATAAGCGAAAATTATTGTTTTTTAATAGAAAATAATCACTTTAAATAAGAAAAACTCCATAGAAATCGGACAGAAAAGTATTTAGATTATAAAGAGGATGGAAAAAACATTTCAACGCAAAATACTATATTGAAGTAAACCAATATGATTTAAAAATATGAATATCTCTTTTCTCTCAACATTCTCGACTTGATACAAAGCTATTTTCTATTTTATAAAAAAAGTAATTATAAAGAAATTTGGCTTGTGGAAATAAATATTTTGTGCTATGATCATTGTTAATTATTTTACAAATATTATATTATTCTATTTTCAGTTTTGTGAATGTAATTTAAAAATTGAAGAATTACTGATGAATTTTTTATTGTTTTTTTTTTAATCTCGTATGACATTTAGACAATGTCATCAAAATAGTTTTATTTACAGAAATGTTATAAATGGCATGAAATGCAAGCGCATTTCACGAGAATAAAACTAAATAAAAATTGCTAATTAATAATTGCTTTTCTGGGATATCAAACTTCAATCCATCGATCATTATTTCATTAATAAATCCAGATGTTTATCCACAGTTGTTGATAAATCATTTAATAATACGGAATTAAATATTTTGACAACAATATTTTATAGATGTCAAATCCGTAACAATTAATTTTCTGTTACTAAAAAGATTTATATATTTAATTTCTCGTAATGAAATTTGTTTTTCAATGATATTCTGGACTCCATTTGTATGCAATGAGAAGCTAAACATGTTCCGCTTGCATTTATAAAAATGCAAATTAAGATTCTTAATAATTTATTCAGTTGACTGAGACAACTGCTAGCAGACTACCATCTCCTTTACTTAAAATATTTACCATACATTTCATGTAAAATATGATACCAACTTCATGTAACTTAATCATCAGTCATAATAATTTTATAAAATATTATGCATATAATGGTTTATATTTATGGGTACTGTTATTTATAAAAAGAACTACATATTATATTTTGATGCAACACTTTTATTTATTATAAGAATAAGCTAAAAGAGACAGGTTATTATAATTTAGTTCACATAGCTGCATAACTCATCCATACAGAAATATTCATAAATATTACTCTTTAGATTCATTCTAAATTGTAAAAATATATATGTAAGTACAGTATATACTTTACTACTGAATTAGCTTAAGAGAATAATTATCTTCAGATAAATTATTTATACAAATACATTCTCCGTGAATACACGCTAATTAATATTCCCACGCTAGAATGTAAGACATATCATTTCCACATTAGAAAGATTAGCTTTGTTCCAATGATAAATTGCCTTCAATAAGCATCAAAACCACATTTCTACCATCGCTGCGAATTAGGAAGTTAGCAGAAATATTAATCGTGATATATCCAAATTTATTTCCAAATTTTATCTAACTTTTTAAATTCCATATCCATATTTATTTCATTTTCTTAGTCCGGATATGGACAGAAGAATTCTGGCAGATTTATGTCCGGTACTTGTTGAAAGATTACAGTATTTTCAGTATTGAATAATTTGAATAAGAATGAGAAACATGTATTCAAATTATTAATCAAAGGATAATCTACTAATGGGAAGCATCATTTAATAAATTTAAACTAACGATTCCCATCATTAGTTTAATTTAAATTAATTTAGATAGAAATCCGAATTTTTTGTCAATGCGATACAAAAAATAATTTTTAACTACAAATATTATATGAATTTTAATTTAATATTCTGAAAATTCAAATTAAAAAGTTAATAGAAATCGTCATTAGAAAAACTCACAAAAAGAGTATTATGCGAAAAAATCATATATTTATTTGAGACATTTTGAATAGGGCAAATATAATTAATTTGACAAATGTGCTGATATTTTCCAAAAACGCTCAGGAGAAAAATGATTCGTTTTCTCTTTACTATTTATCTATTACTCAATAGGCTACTAATTTTTTTTATACTAGTTAAATTTAATTATGCGATATACTATAAATATCTGTAATTTTTTTTATCATTCTGATATATCTTATAATTATATATTAGGATATTGTATAAAGAAAGAGCTAATATATAAATTTATCCCTTTGTTGCCATAAAATGATCTTTGGTAGGACAAAAATTATCTATTTTTTTTTAAAAGAAAAAGAATCTTTGAAAAAAAACCGCCTATTGGCATAATATAAAACTGTATTATATCTTTATATCTTCAAATAATTTTTTGTTTTATATATTGACGTATTAAATTTTTAATTTTTAGTACAATTATGATAAGTAGTTTGATGCCTGAATAGCATAAATGTAAGAATTTTTGCCAACAGTTTTTTGATATACAAAAATGTTCCTTATGAGCTGGTTGAATTAAAATTTTGCATTCAGTTTTCAAAATTTAAAAACATTTTTAATGTTGTATGATGTTGCTTTGACATTATACAATATTAAAAGTTTTTTAAAATTCCTTTAAAATTTATGAAAACTCAATGAAAAGTTTTAAGATGTGTTTTACATCTTAAAATATATTCGTGAAAACAACTATTATCCACCTGAACTTATCTTTCGGTTTATCCCTTTTATGCTAACTTGAGTTAAGATTGAGTTATTTTGTATTAAATTAGGGGAAAAAAATTCTGAAGTTTTTGTAGAATTTTCTGTTGTTTGTTGCCTCTTATTAAAATTTCAAAAGAATCGAAATAAGATGATTAATATCATTCACGATAACACCTTTCCATGCAAAACAATATGCCAAGTAAAATTTAAAAACGAAAAAACAAAAAATAGAAACGGCATTGATATCACAAGTGCCAAGAACAATTTATTATTTTGTCAAAAGTCGACAAGTAATAAAATTGAGACTTACTTGGTTGGAATTTACAACTTAGCTTTAAATTTCTGAAACATCGCTTGGATATTTCAGTGTTTTATATAATCTTACACATATTTATGCTTTGAGTAATGCCATCCAAGTGACTTGACTAGCATTACTCAAATTTATTACTTATCCAATTTTTAACAGTAATAAATTGCTCTTGACACTCATGACATTAGTGATTTACACTATCTATCTGTACTACATCTAATGCCACATACCATCTATAGTGATCACCACTGTGCCGATAATATTTATATATTTTTCGCAAATAAGTTTTGAATGAGTAGTTAGAATTTTATTTTATTCGATAAATATTACTATCGAAAAAGACCACCACGATGCCATATTTTTTTAAGCTCAAATTTCTACCATTCCAAAACGGTGGACATATTAATATTGTATTAATTTGATTATATTTGTTTTACTTGGCATGGAATTAAATATTAGAAACTTTTTAGAATGACATGATATAATGAAATCATTGTTTTATGATTACGCTGGAATTAAATAATTTCAATATTCTACAGGTAAGGTATTTATGAATAATTTTCTTAATTCCGTAAAAATTAAAATTGGTAGATGTGTATGAGTAATTTATGATGTATTCCAATATAAATTTCTTCACTGACGTATATTTTATACAAAGAATAATATTCACGATAAACCCTAATTCATTTTCTAAAAATTTTATCGTCTTCATTTTAGAAAATTTACTGAAATTCTGTAGTGAACTTGTGAAATATTCATCATTACATAGTGAAACACTATGCGAATATTTTCAGTTAGAAAAAAATTCATAAGAATTGCTGAAAAACCTGATATTTTTTCTTAAAATTGAAGCGATAGAACAATTTGATGCGTAATCAAGATATACAATGTCGAAATTTTCAGTCTTTCGGATTGTTTGAGACATTGGATGTTTGGATATCTTATCTGGAGAATTGGGACTTTCCTAACAATTTCCATTCACTCTACCAATCATCAGGGAAAATTGTTTTCAATCCTTTAAACAATTTCAATTCCATAGACTCGTCACTATATAACCCGAAGCGATGTAAAGTCCTGTGACAATAACCAAAGTTTGCAATTTATAATAATCACATTTTAATGTTATTGTCGAAGAATGAAGAAAGAGTGAAAATTTTAGTATTGAAATTATTTTTTTTTTAATTTTATTCCAATATAGTGAAATGACTATAAATTATTATTTTATAATAATGATTTCAACGGAAAATTTTCAATTTTGAATATAGGAATGTCATAATAATGCATTAGATGAAAATGAAGCTACTGAGATTCTTGAGATAATTAACTAATTTAAATTACATCTTTTGATGATTATAAAATAATTTTGCTCTTTTTTATGGTGAAATTACAAAAATAATCGCAACTTTCATTCAAATGTTTATTCTTTTCAGTTTTAAAATTGACTTTTGTTTCAAAGAGATATTTCGAGAATAAGGCAAGCTAAAAAATACGGTTCATTTATTATATTCATGTGATCCAAAACAAAAAAAAACAAAAAAATTACAATAAGAATCGTTGATTATAATGAATAATGTTTTGATATTGTTTGTTAATAACTTTATCTACAATTTAATGATTTATTTGTTAGTAATGAATTGCTTGTGAGTACCTTAATTTATTACAACGTCAAATTCAATTATTTATGTACCTAGTATTGACAGTTATCTTGAAAAATCTTAATAAAAATCAATTTTGGGAAGTAATGGAATAAATCTTGAGAAGCACTTGAAAACTTATTATATTTTTCAAGAAGTGACGATGTAATCAATGTTCGAGCAGCATTGATGCAAAACGTAACTTAGTTGAAATATTGTTCCAGTTACTATATAAGATAAAAAAAAATTGAAGAAATGAGAATTTCAAAAATTCAAAGTGGTGTCTTCATTATTAAACTAGGAAGGAATAAATAAAAGAATTAGAAAATCACCATTTAGCAAATAATCTTGTTGAAAACTTTTTAATTAATCCAATCGATAGTATAATTCAATCTAATTTTGATTTTATGATGTCTAATTAATACACTAACTTTAAATTTGATATTGAAAATATATGAAGATGTATACAGAAAATTCTTCTATACATGATGTATATTGAAATTTCAGTCATTAGGCCGGATATTTAAACATTATTAATTGAAAGATGGAATTAGTGTTTAATGATATATGATATTTAATTCAAATGGAAGAATTTCTCTTATTTCAGGAAGATCAAATTTTGAATTTCAACAACGGAATAAATTCTATATAAATAAATCTGATTTTAATGTAATTTGATCTATGTCGTTAATAGCATGGCAATAATTCTGCTTACTATTCATTTTTAATTTAAATTAAATAAAGCAAATTCAGTTCAGTCTTTCAAAGGGGCTCGCTTTAACTAAGAAGGAAGATAATATCTGAATGGAAAGATATTCTATTAAATGATTTCAAAGGCAGTGAACGCATATAATTACTTTTTTACATCTTGGATAATTGTCAAAAAATTACGATATTAAATAATTTTGTGTTTTAATTTATAATGCAGATTAGTGTGCTTTAAATGCTAATAATCTGTTAATTTTTAATTATTTAAAATGATTTAAAATGAAAATTTTCAAAGTTGTCTAAGTAAATAAGCCATTTTTTTTTTTTTTTTTTTACAAAAATTGGCTAGATTCATCATGTACTTTCTTCAGTTTTCGTTCTGTAGTCCATCCGTTATAAAAATATTTCGAGAACCAAATATCGCATAGCATTCAAATTTTGAATCATTGTTTTCTTTGATACATTCCTATTAATTTTGAAAGATCCACATGGTCTGGTTCATAGAAATATTGAAATTCAATATTATCTGAAACTACTAGTCACAATTCAATGGCACTAAAGTCATTTGAAAGGATTATATATATATATTGCAGTATAATTCTAGTAACTACTTTTTCTGTCGGATTATCATCAGACTGCTCACAAAATACTCCAAAACAAATGATTGCAGAGCATTTAAATTTGAAACGATAACTTTTTAAAATCTAAAATGTATGATTATTGAGTTTAAAATTTCCTTGTGGTCTTATTACAAGATGGCAGCATTCATAATTTAAAAAAATGTTCTGTACAGTATACATGAAACTATTTGTTACACATGAAGATTATTATACTCATTTAAAAGATTTTTGTGGTAAATGAGACTCTCGACAAGAGCTTTATGTATTTTATATTTTTTCTCCATATATTCGAGTGTGATTCAGGTCAAATGCTGCATACTTATATATATATATAAATAAATATTCCGCAAAATTCCGAAATATTTATTCTGGGGATGTATGAAAATTTATGTTTGGGAAATAGTAAACTTCAATTTTAAATTTTATTAGAAACTTGTTACATTAGGTAGGTCCTGTTTGCTGTTGAGATTTCGTGTGACGAATGCAAAGTTTACATATCTCAAAATGTCAAAATATTTGAATTTTTTAAATTTAATATTTAAGAATTTTCATATCAGTAATTTGTTATTAGTTATTGAAATATATTTGCGTTTTCACAGAACATTTTTTAGTATCATTTATATTAGTTTGTGCATCTGAGCAGAATAGATAATTAAAGTTTATAGTGACTTTAAACATATTATAACTCTAACAAGTTTACTAGATATGTTATTTACTATTTTATAAGTAGAAAATAAAGCTAAGTTTGAAGTAATATATGAGATAAAAAATTAAATACGTTTTATAACAATAAAGTTGCACATTTATAAGTACCAACCACATTTAAATATTAAAAATATTCTCCCTTTTTAAAAATAAACTTTAAATTCGTATAAATTTATTCTTTGAATAATTTTATAACTTTCTTATCAGATTAATTATAAATAATTTATTATTTTATGTTGAAACAAGCTTTAAAAAATTCATTCATAAAAGAATTTCGCATTTATATCTCTTGTAACTATAGATCTATAAAGATATTTCAAAAAATAATAAATTATGCTTTACTAATTAAATTATAAATTTTATGCCATCCAAACTGAAAATTTACATGAAATTTTACGTTAATAAAAATTATTTTCCATTTTTCAGATTTTTCATTCGCAATGGAAAACCAAAGTCAATTTTATTCTAAATAGTTCATTTTTAAAGCACAAAACAAGTTTCAGTAAGTAATAAAGACAATTATTTTATTTTTAATATTAATATGAATTTTTTAATGTTTATACGGATAGAACGATATTAATTTAAAAGTTAATTCTCGTTGTACGTATAGCTAGTTTAAGTGCTATTTCTGGTAAGGTATACATGTTATTGTACAGATATTTAGTTAGAAAACGAGGTACTTGTGTGGTGGATTCTCTTTGTTTTCTTTATCCATTTACGAGGTTTTGTGCGAACTATGAAATAGCTTGTTCTCTTGTTGGGGATTGGCAAGAAATCAGTATAAAGATTCTCAAAGTAGTTTATGTCTGCTTTTACGAGGCATCTCAAGAGTTTCTAGAAGATATTTAAGACATGATGAAACTAATTATTAGAAAAGAATAAATCAAGGAAACTCCTTTTGTTAAAATTGTTTTAATTTTCTTTTTCTTTTCTGACGATAAATTTTTTCTTTTTAATTTATCATCATCGATAACAATTAGAATTGTTTACGTTTTGATTAAATAACTTGATTATGACTTCAAATAAAAATTCCAAGCGAAAAATTTATGGAAATTGTTATTTTAATATCTAAAATAATTATTAAATTCATACTAAAATTTTTTTTCTTTTTAGCTACCGTTATGATTTTAACACAATTTAAAATGAACATTAAAATTTAATTATATTTCACAACGGGTCATAAAAGTACAGATTATTAAATGTTTGTGGTATTAAGTAAAAACATAAATTTTGTGAATATTTCGATTTTTTTCAGAAAGAATTTTTAATTTAAAGGAAAAGCTTAGCATTTTTATATGATATTCGATATTTTTAATTCAAAATGATTGAAAAATTTATTACTTTTCAAAAATTAATAAAATGAAACTATTGTAACGTAATTTTTATGTCATATTTTTATGATTTCGAAAAAATTCTCAAAGTAAAATCTGATTTATTCAAATATGTCAATATAACGATCAAACTTTATTTGACTGATTAATAATTTGATATTTTAAATTTTATGGTAGATGTCATCTTAAAGTACTTCATGTTTTAAGGTGACATCTTCCATAAATTTTTCTTTATGATTTCTTTATATATTCATTTATTTGCATTATAAAAGTATTGAAACATCTCTTGTACAATTTTTTATTCAAAAACTTAGTAAAATACTGTAGGCCTATATATATATATATAATTCAATTAAGTGCATAAGATTCACGATTTCCATGACATCTATTAGCATTTGATGTTTGCTTTTTCCACATACAATTAGTAGAATTTAAGTAAGATATAATATACTTTTTAAATTGTATTTTAAGATATTTTCTTATAATTATTTATTTATAAAGTAATTTATGCAGCATAATTGCTAAAATATTACTATAAATAAATGCTGACGACATCTATATATTTATACAATTTTTTAATCAAATAAAAAAAAGATCAATATAGTCTACGTTATATTTTCTAGATATTTTATCAAAATCGATACTTTTCAATAATATTCCAGATGGTTTCTGGATATTTTATATTTTTTGGCATTTTTGACCACAACGTTCTTAGATTGACGACTTCACGATTTACTTCCAACTGATTTATTTTATCTTATAACGGAATTTTTTCTCATATATTTATTTTATTTATATACTGTATTAAATTTAATACCTGCACTTATATATAAATAAAAATTAAAAATGGCTCATTTTGATGCTTAACAAGTAATTAATATAACGATAAGACATTTAAATCATCTTGAACGAATATCTTTTCAACTGTTATGTTCTGTAATCTTCATGTTTCCATTAATAGTTGCATATGAAATACCTTTATCAAATTGTGTCAAATGGTTTTATATGCATAATTTTAATGAATAATGCAGCAAAAAAGTTTTTCAAACTTCTCGTTAAGTAAAAAATAATCTATTTTGGTTAAAATTTAGAAAAAGCAATTTTTATGGCACATAAAAGTTTTTTTCTGTTTGGCAATCAATTAAAACATCACTTTCATTTAATATATGACAACATATTGTGATTTAACGCGTACAAGCAGTGATTTATTTATATATCACTGATGTTTTTTGTCTATCTCATTCAAGATGGAAGTAATATTGTTAAATTTGATAATATATAAAATTTATTTTCGTTCAGATACAAATTCAATATCCCAGAAATTAACTTTTGAAGACTCAATATGCTAGATTATATATATTGTGACATTAAAAATACAATTAAATTATTTATTTTATATAGTATCGTTCTTTGCAGATTATTATTGCAAATAATTGCACAAAATTCGGACTCTCTTCAGTTTTTAATGTTAAAATATATTCACTAACCGTCTTTAATCATTTAAATAGTGTAATTTGCATTTTAATTTATTCATAAGTGCTTTATCAGTATCAGCTATACAATTCCGATATAAAAACTATGTTATTAAATAAATAAGTATTAAGGAAACCAACAGAAATTATAATTAAGATTATAACAACAATATGAGTATTAATAAAAAGATATTATAGAGAGGAATATGAGTCAATAAAAGACCAAAGGGATAATCAAATCACAAAAATGATTACTAAATACTTTGATTTTCACGTTTCAAATTTATACATGACTGGGTCTTGACTAAAAACATTTTCATAAAGTACCGTTTAATCTGTAGATTTAGGAATCCATAGAATGATTCATTAATATAGAGTTTAGATTATCAAAAATTTTTAATATTCAACTTTAATCTCAGATTAATAACTATAAGTTTTGAATATGATTATTAATAAAGTCTATAGTTTTGAAACAGAATTTCATAAAGATTTAATTAACGTTTCTAATTAGACAGAATTTAAAATCAAATTATACATGAATGTCTTCATTCATATATAGTTTAAATCGTCTCTGGTTTACATGTTATGAATATCCTAATTTTGTTAATTAGATGAGAAAGAACTTAATGTGAATTGCGTTAATTAAACCACAAAAATTTTAATTCGCATAATAATGGGATAAAAGTTTTATTTTAATGAAAGGAAATACAGTAGTTCAAACGTTGCTAGAATAAACTAACGAATTTTTATTATTTCTCAAGATAAACTCGAGAGAGAAAAATTGCGAAATTCGAAAACGAAATTCAAAAGACTTTTGATCTTATTCACTAGTGCAATACGATTTCTTATTTGCAATCATACCTTTCATGTTATTCAGTTCAATGATGCAAAAATAATGATTAACAAAAATATGATCGAATGATTTATCAATAGAACTTGATTGATTACGTAAGGCTAACTAATCGAACTCCATTAAAGTTCCATCGAGCAACATTATTTTGGAAATCGATAATAATTTCATTCATTTTCGTAAAAATGTTTCTAATATACCAACAAATGTTTTGCTGTATCTACTGAGCTTACTCGATCTTTTTGATTCTATAGATTAATCATTAGTTCTAGATTATCTTTATTATCATAACAGCGAAACAACAACAAAATCGATTAATCGACTTCAAAAATATTCTACTAATTTAGCGATTACTCTATCAATGGAAAAAGGATTATATTGCAAATAATAATTTCAGTCGCGATAAAAAATAAATTATTTACGATGAAAACACAATCTTTAAAAAGTTGTTTATAATTTATAAATTAATTTTAAAAGTTAATATTAAGCTACAGCATAATAAATAAAAGAAAATACTGTGATGTTTTGTTAATTATACTAATAATCAGTTATTATTATAACCTTATGATATTTTCTAATCAAAATTCAATATAAATGATAAGAAAAAACTCTTTCTTTTTAAATTCGCCCACGATTGATAAATTGAAAAACTATTATGCATCTAGAGAGCGTAGGTGTGCGAAGTGTTTATTAAGTTTACGACTACACAGGTGGGATGTAGGTAAACATTGAATCATGTTGGTTTAAGCACAATGTTATTGGCTTTCCTATTATACGAAGATCCAAGAATTTCTTCAAAGGTAATATTAATATTTACTTGATTTGTACCTTATATAAATAGCCAATACAGCTTTGTATAAGATGTAGGTGTTAATAAGAAAAAGTCATTTTGTGAATTTATGTATTTTAATGAAACTCATTTGGTTGTGTACCTTGGCAAATACTGTACTTGTATGTGATATTACGAATTAACACTTTATATATATATATATATAAACATAAATACATATATATAAGTTCACTCTTAAGAAGATAGGTAAAATATCATTCTGAAAGGTAAGAAATTTGTATCTCTTGATTGATATTACTATTATATCACAATTATGATAAATAGTATTTTTTAAGTGTATAAAAAATGTTATTATTGCATACAGTAATAATAATTATAAATATGCAAGTGGAAATTCTATTGAATTGCTGTTTATGAATAATGCAATAATGTAGACGATTTTAAAAATTTATTTTTCGTGTTTTGGTTGCCTTATATATAAAAAAAAAATTCTAAAGTAAACATCAAAGTTTAGTTCTAAGTTTTGCACTAATCTGAATAGCAAATAAATTTGATATTATCTTAATACGAGTAATTGTTGACTTAATAATTAGTAATATAATCTCATAATAATCTATATTATAGTCCGTTTACTATATAGTCTTGCATAATAAACAGTAATTTAAATCGATATAGAATCGATATTAATTCGTTTTAATCGATATTATAACCTGTCTTTAATGGCTAAAAGTATTATTGATTATATAAATGTTATCTTTATATGTTTGCTTGATAAATAAATTGTTTTATAATTTGTTGAATAAATTATAAAACAATGTGATTGTTTGTTAAATTTAATAACGATTATTAATTAATTAATTAAGTTTATCTTTAATAAGAATAAAAGGTAATTAAAAAATGTTAATTATGATATAAATAAATAATAATGAATTAATTTGTTATATATGATGCATATGTTTGCATTTGTTTTTCTCCTCTCTTTATGTTCTCTTCTGTTGTTTTCTTGTTTCATTTTTTGTTGTCTTTCGTTTGTCATGTGCTTTTTTTTATAATGTCAGTCGTTTTTTTTCCTCACTTCCTACAAGAGCTACTACATTCTATTGAATATAATAAATAATAATAGCTTTTATTTCTAATGAAAATATCGTTTTTACAAAATAATCCATTATATATCATACGATATTTTAATTATTTTCTATAAAAGTTTTTTTATTTATTTATTAAAATGTACTTAAAATGGCTATGTATTAAATAAATTCATTAATTCACTTATTAGTTTTAAAGTATAGTGAAATTTGAACTTTTTGTTCTTTTAAAAATATTAAAAGATTAAATCAATTTTAAATTTATACAAAATTTTCCTTAGAGTGACCTGTTTTTTGTAGGTTATTCATTTGACAACAATAAGTTTTATAATTATTTATATACTGTCGAAAAGTTGCTTCGTCACGACATCAGAATAAGTCAACGTGACTCAACTAATAATAATGACAAAATGATCTGACGATAGTTTACATTATTATATAATCTGTACGAAAAATCTTAATAGTGTACTAAATTTTATTAAAAATTAATCAGAGATTAACAAAATTTTAGCAAAAAGCAACTGCATTTGCTAAAATTTTCATTAAAAATATTATTAAATATTTAAATGTGTACAATATGAAAATCGCATTAATATAATTCTATTTAATTCAGAATTCCAACTTTTTTTTTAAGAAAATGGTTAAAAATTATGAGTAAAAAAATCGTGTAAGTTAATTATATCGATTAAGAATCATTTGCAATTTAAATTATTAAATGAAAAGATCGGGCAGAGAAGGAATTATTTTTAGAAAAAAATTTTTCTATTAGGAATTTTTTCAAGTGTTGTTTTAATAAAATATTTTTTCTGGCAAGTACAATTCGAGATAAGCAAAGCGAAATTGGCTGATATGTATAGAAAGAGAAGTGCTTCTCGTTGATATCTATCTTTGTTCTCATATGCTGCCGCACAGTGATTCCTGACACACGTCTCTGAGAACAACAAGAGAAATGAATCTCGGTAACCATAGAAACATCACATACTGACTTGACTGGAGAAATTTCTTGAACAATTAGAATGATGGTTGCAGAAGCCACTGGAATGATGCAAAGAATAGTGAGCAAATAAATAAAGCAGTTGAAATTCAACTCTGCTTATACTGTAGATTGAGTTCATTGTTAGTTGCTATATTAGCTTTATAACCAGCACGACGATTACTAGGAATGGAATTTTTTTTTTTTTTTAATAAAAGCTATTTTCATATTTCGTGAGCAATAGAAAAATTCTCTTTCGTTTATAACTTTATTTTATTTTTTACTTTTGTTGGCTATTAAACTTTATAAGATCATAGAAATGTATTATGCTGATACTTGAAAAATTCATTTAAATGAAATTTAAATCGTAGGTAGAATAAGTTATTAAAAAAAATTAATATGTACGATATTATTACGATTATATTTTTAGATGCTATTATTAATACATAAAAAATTAAATTTTTGTCGATATGCATTATAAAATCGAGTAATAAATAAAAACAGAATTATCATAATAAGAGTAAATAATATTTAAATATTATTTTAGGTTTGAGAAAAATAATAAAAAAATTATTATAAAATTATATTTATAAGAATAATAATAAATTAATTGCAAAAAATTATTTTTGCAGTTAATTTATTATTAAACTTAGCATAATTATTTAAACAGCTAGCTTTTATCGATAAAAAATAAAATATCCAAAATGATTAGAATAATTAATTGAAGATATTAAAAAATTTAATTCATATTAAAAAAGCTTGAATATATTTTAAAAATTTATAGTTAAATATTCGTATTAAATCCATGATTAATAAGTTGTTATTGATAAATTTAAAAATGTAAGATGTTTATCGTTCAATTCATACACTTAATAAAATTATGATATTTATCTTAATCATTTAATGCATTTCATTTAAATTCGAATGCATAAAATTGCAAATAAAATATTTATCAAAAGTTTTCGCTTAGTCCTTTTAGTAATTCTATTAGCCTTACTTACTGGAAGAAGAGTTATAAATAAAACTGTAATAAGTGGATTAAATCTACATGCTAATATTTGTGTAAGTAGCAAACATCTGTTTTTCGATCTCTGATCTCGAAGCGAAATTCAATAATATTATATTGGGACAATTGAATATTCTCCAAAATGACAATTTAAAATAAAAAAAACAACAAAAATAATTTAATAGTATGCCGAGAGATATTGTTCCTTCCTAGATAAATTCCGTTAGAAAATATATTGCAAAAGCAAATTACGTTACAACCCATTTCTAGTTTAGCAGTTTGATGTTCTGTCTGTCATTCTGACTCAAAGAGGAAACAGACTGGACTAGTCATCAATTTTTCTTTCTCATCTTCTAAAATAGAATGATATGTTTCATTTCCATTTAGATTTTCGTTTTCTCTCTTGCTAATTTAATATCATTTCCTTGTAGAAAACGGAAATTATCGAAATGCCGTAAATATGCCGATCATTGTATATCGACTGACAAACGAAAAATGGAATGTTATTCGTTTCGTATTGAATTTATAAATCAGTAATGTTCGTATGTTCGATTTCAGTATTTGAAACCAGTAAATATTAAATATCCCAGTCTGAATGGAAGCATGAATGATAGATAGATAATCAGTAAAACCGTCCATCTGATTTTCCATGTTACCTGATGAGAAGCGATTGCTTAAGATCATCATATATCATTGCTTGAGATACAGAAATGAAATCTCAAGAAAACAATAGTAAATTGTTTTTCATAATACACCAGTTAAATATGTTTTCGTTACTATTCATAATTATATTTCCTAATATTAATAAAGAGCAATTCGTTTCCTAAGCTGTTTGAGTTATCATCAATTCCGTTTATGAAACTTATTCCAGGCTATAAAAGATGGCAGAGGTTCTTAGGAATGCAGATATAAGTTCTGCAAATTTTGAAAATAATTATATATCAATCGTTTCAAATTTATGATTATCTAGAGAAATGATTCTTAACCTTTTCGAAGTCACCGAATATTTTTACTTATTAAAAAATGTTTGCCGAACTCCACAATCAATAACGTTTATAAGTGACCCAATCTTTAAAGTAACAATGAAAATATGCATGAAGTTCTTAATATATCTTTTTGCGAAAATTATATATATATTATATATTATATAATGTAATATTAAATATGCATATATTTTATAATTTCGTGGAATACTAGAGTTTCTCTGTTACTATGCTCCATTATTTTAGATGAATGATTAAGAAACACTGATCTAGAGTAATAATATTGATTTCAGAGCATTGCAAAGATACCTAGAGTCCCTAATGCAAAGGAAATATTATTCATATATTATTTTATTTTATTGCATTTTTATATCTTATTAAATTTCAGATTCCTAAATTTGAGACTCCAGTGCATCCTCAAATTGTATGGCTCTGCTCTTGTTTTTTTAATAACAAATCATTTATTAATAATATAAAACAAATTTTTTTTCTACTTATTTGGTTAAACCTAGCTGGGTTTACCGTTTTTTTTTATTTACGACTTTATAAAACGACTTTTTTAATTATTCAGTGTGAAAGAAAAAAATGAATTTTTCAGAAAACAATATGATTTTTTTTATTTCCTTTCTAGAGACAGTTCTTTTCTCTTCATACTAGACATAAGTGCCACGTTTTTTTTGTAGGACCATTTCCACAAGATCTTTTTAGAATTTTGAACTGTTGCCAGTGGGATTCATCCTGATTTCAGCTTTAACAAATGACAGGTATTTGTCACACTGACCAGATACGTGATGCGAAAGTAAACTGGTCTTTTATAGATAGTATATAGTGTCTTGAAATTTACTTCTGAGCAACACCATTCGAATTTTATACTTTCCTGGGAAAAGGTGATATATATGTGTGTTATATACGTTGTATATAGTCGTGTATTGTATCCATCCAAATAATTTATTTTATAAAACTTTTAAAGATTTATATATATGTTTAAATAGTTTAAAAATAGTCAAAATAACATTTACGAAGTCAAATATAGTCTATTTTATAGTTATAAATTATTTTTTTTCTTTTATGTATAATAGAATCTATGATGATGTAAAACAAGATTACATAGATATTGAACTTATCTAATTCATAATATTAATTATGAACAAAATTATGTTTAAATAGTAACATTTGCGAAAATTAAAATATATGATATCAATCTTTTTATTTATTTAAAAGTATTTGAAATATATATATATATTCTTTTTAGCATTATGATTCAGCATCGTTAACTATGTATAATAATAAACGAAATCATTTGTTTGAGAGCTTGCGAATCTTCAACGACTGTACTGAAAAAAAGATTTTCATTTTAAATCGATTATTTTTGCTTTGTATATCGATGAATAAATTCTATTATTTAAATTAATATAAAATCTTTCGAAGATGCACAGTAATTTCGACTACATTCATGCTATGAATAATTGCAACAATTGGTAAAAAATTCAAAAAAATTAATTTTTAAACTAGTGTTTTATAATCTATTAAATAAAAATTAATTTTTTAACTGCTTCGAGTAATCATAAAAATATTTTAAAATACTAGAAAACATAAGTATAATTATTCATTTTTGCTAGCTTTCTTATTCAAGAAGTTAGAATTCAGCTTATCTATCATAAACAATCTGTCATGTATTTTTTACTGCCTCAAGAGGGAACGACTAAAGAGATATTTTTAAAATCACATCCATTCATAACATGTTCTCGATGATCTGTTAAATCACTTTCTTAAGATAAATATTTTTAACTGATTAAAATATAATTGTCTGTAAATAGTTCTTAAGTGAATAGAGGGAATTATTATACTTATATCTGACAAAAATAATATTTTATTTTTAATTATATATATTTAAATACTGTATATGAAAAATTTGGTGGAGATCATACACTAAAAATTATCATAAAATATAAATAAATTAGTTAAAAATTTTATTCGTCAATTAATGTTGATTTTGTGATTTTTAAAAAAAAATTTTTTAACAATTTTTATCATCTTTCTTAATTAATAATTGAAAAATTTTATATACATATATCTTATATTTGAATTTTAATTTAATGTATACTTATATAATAAAATTTTAAATAATTTTTAAAATGAAACAGATTAATGTTTAACGAAGAGGAAAAAAATTACATCAAAGAAGCATTTTAAATAAAAAACAGGATTTCTTTTTACATTCATCATAGATTTCCGATAGATTAAGCAAGTTGATAAATATCTATATATTCGCTATACGCTCCATTTCAGTTCTGAATACATGAAAAATGAAAGGACTACATCAGACAGCTATAATTAATCATTCATGTTAGACATCCTGATCGGGAATTGTAGATTTATCTGTAAGTTTATCTGCCATTATCAAAGACGAACTGTCATATATGCTGTCATTGCACTATGAGAAGAACTTTTAAAGTGATTCTTCAATGTCCGTATTTAATGCATTTAAACTTAGTTTTTGACGTATCAGGTTAACATGCGAATCTTGTCAGCAAGGATAAATATTTGATTTATTTTAGAAAGTAAACGTTATAGAGATAGCCATCTGTTATAAGTTTTCAGAGAACGTTTATCTGATACATTAGAAAAGTTTATCGATTTTTTTAATATATCGAACTTTTTAAATTTAATCGCAAAAAAATACGAGGAAATACAACGAAAGTAAATATTTTATTGTTGGAACTTTCATAATCTTAGGATTATATTTTCTGTCAAATCGACATTTTCAGGAATAACAGAGCGATGTAATAATAAGAAAACTCAGTTTTGAAAACTGAATATGTGATAAAAAAATATTAGAATTTCAGAGTCTATATTGAAGAACGAACAATACGAAAATATATAATTAGAAAAATGTGTCATTAGATAATATTTTCTTTTCTATTGTGTAAGTTATCACTTTGCTATACATCTGTTATTATGAGACAGCGAGAAAAATAATTGATTTAGTTTCATCGAGATGAGAAAATAATTGAAGGGATGGAATATAAAAGCTTTGTTATTTAGAGAAATAATGTAATACTTTTAGTAAAGAAGATTGTTAATGGTTGTCTTTATAATGAATTTGGAACTATATAGATCAATATATATATAAACCGTTAATTGTATCGTAATTAAATAAACTATCAACGAATGGAAGGATTTTCTTTGGATGAAATAATTTAATCAAAAGATTTTAAAATATAACATAAAAAATTTAAATAGCAGTCTTACATTATTTTTATTGAACTGTTCATAAAAATTTTTTTAAAGCATTACATTGCTTGATATATCACGCCAATATCATTTATCGTTCATGATCATATAAAGTTTATAAGCGTCTTTTATAGCACAGGAACATGAATGTCGTGTTAATCTCCATGACAAACTTCTATATGAAGTTTATTTATCGAATAAACAATAAACTTCGATAAAAAGAATCAAATTAAGATAAAATGTATCTTCTAATCTATATAAGTGTTTTATTTATAGCAAGTTCATGACTTTTATATTAAAAAAAAAAGAATTTAAAATCAAATTACTTTTTCTTTACATAAAAATTTGATGATGTTTAAACATTTTCTTTTCTAATACTGTATATTGATTTATTATTCAAGTGTTGTGATGCATATTTATGCATAGAAAACATCAATATAACTCATGTATATCTTTCGTAAAAACACTGTGTGCAGAGTGATGCAATATAATATATTATTATTGCATTATTCTGCATATATAATTGATTATTATCGATGTTGTGGTTATTCTAAATATATAAGTAGAATAACTATGGCATCAGTAAAAATATATTTACACTTATCATCAATGAATAATTAAAAATAGAGTTGAAACTAATTAAGTTTTTTTGGATAATAAGAAAAGTCTTAAGAGTCATTTTCATAAAAAGAAAATAAAGGCAATTAAAATTTATAAATGTAAACGAGGAATTAGAGTAATATGCAATGAAGATATCAACCAGTGATTGCCAGAAAAACAATTTAATTCTCGAGTGATCGCATAAAAAATATCATAAGTTAAAAAGTACTGGCATGGGATCTGACACGTGCACTTGTATAACATTTTCATGCGATTATTAGCGGATTAAATTGTTTTTCCCCATCTTTCGATAAAAATTAATTTTGACGATAACATTGCTCTTCCAACAATGTCTTCAGTTGTTGTTTTCAAGGTATTTCTGACGTCATTTCATTTAAATTATTGCCATCAGGTAAAAAATGCGAAATTTAATCTTTAAAGCTAATTACTTGCATTAGAATATAAAAAAAAATTTCATTTTTTTTATATTCAATAAACCCAACATTAATATTATTATATATATTTGTAGTTTATTATTTAAAGGTAAGGCAATTTTTTATGGTAAAATTTTAAGAAGATTTTTATTTATACAGGGTGACCTAAAAGTCACTAGACCATATACAAATAGAATAACTCTTTTATGTATTAAAAATTCACATTTATTCTTTTATATACAGTAAATATACTTGGAAATTATTTTTAATTAAACAAAATATTCTTTTGGCTATTCTCGAAGTTTTGCTACTGTATTATTATACTTTTTTCACAACTGTAATGACAATACCGAAGACACAATGTAACAATTATAAAAATTGCAAAACTTATAAACTATCTATCAAACATGGTATCCTAGAAATGCATTTCGGCTACATGCTCTCTTCAGTCTAGTTGCAATCATGCTTACTGTAAAAATTAATATACATAACTATTTTTACATAAAATTTTTTATCTCAGAAATTAAATTATTTTTGTATAAAAATAATTATATATACTAATTTTTACAGTAAGCATGGTTGCAACTAAACTGAAGAGGGCATGTAGCCGAAATGCATTTCTAGGATACCATGTTTAAAAGATATTTTATAAGTTTTGCAATTTTTATAATTGTTATATTGTGTCTTCGGTATCGTCATTATAGTTGTGAAAAAACTGTAGCAATAAAGTTGCAAAACTTCAAGAAGAGCCAAAAGAATATTTTGTTAAACTATACATTACTTAATTATAAGATTAATTACTATTTTTAATTAGTTTTGTAGATTATTATCCCTTAAATAGTCACCATTTTGTTCTTGACAGTGGCGGGCTCTTTCTAAAGTGTGCTCCATCACTTCTCGTAATGTTTCTAAGATAAAATTGAATTATTTTTTATTCGTTGCTCTGAGGTGAATTTCTCCATAACTGTTTTCCAAAAATTATATGTAAATAATATGAAAAAAATTTGAAAAAATTAATAGCAAAAAGTTATTATCTTTTAAAATAGTCTAGTGACTTTTGGGTCAACCTGTATAAATTGAACTTCAGCAGACTTTAATAAATTTATCAACAAAACAAGAACTGAACAATAAAGTTCTATCTTTAAATTAATGCTTATCCGATATTTTACACAAAAAGGTATTAGTTTCAAGATTTTGCATCTGACTTTAAAGCATCCAATTTTTCGATCATGTGTTTAGTAATTTGCTCTTGTTTTTTATCGATCTGCTTCTATTTAGAAAGTAAATTTAATATTAATTTTAAACAGTTTTAGAATAAATTAGATACGAAACAGATTTATCATTTTATTAGCATTCACTAATTTATTGAAATCAAGTTAACTGCTACTAGATATACGAATAAAGAATGAATATTGTTTAAATTATGACTAAATTATCATTTCAATTAACTTATATTTTGTAAACAAAATTTCTTACATTTTGAATAACAAATTTAATTATTGTGTTATAATGAGTTTTACCAAACTTATAGCACAGAATTATTTTTCAGTAGGATATTTTCTTCGTTACAATGATTAAATTATCAAGAACGAAAGTTTAATTTATAAAAATTAGTTTAATTATTTTTAATAAACTTTATATATACGTTTAAAATCAAATGATCCTAAATGAAAGCGAAAGCCTCAAAGGAATTCCTTAAGATAGTTTAAAAAACACAAGATGTCTTGAATGCTTTTAGAGCATGATGTAATTATGTTCATGTTAATTTTATTGAGTCATTAATCGTGAACACAAAGATATAGCCGGCAGCAAGCTTTGTAATTTTTAATTATCATTAACTTTGTCAAAAGTAGTCAAAATCTACTTTTTTCGTTTTATAATTATTTCTTTTTGAAAGAAGAATAAGTTAGTCTAACCGAAAATAATATAAAATTTAGCGATCCATAATTACTAACGAGTGTATCCAAGTTCATTGTTTAATCTCTTTACAAAGGAAGAAGTTAGCAAAAGACTGAAAAGCAAAAATTGAAAAATTATTTTTTATTTCTTTATCTTATGCGATTTAAAAATTCTTCTAAAAATTCGATCTTTCGAACTTGAAAAAATTTTTCAGATACGTATATTTTTAACATGTTCTTCCTATGTTCGAGAAATAGAAATGTTTATTTTTCTCAAATTTACATATAAAATAATAAAGATAAAAAACTTCACTATTGCATTGATGCATCGAATTTCTATAAAATAAAGAGATTTTTTTATATATCTTATTGTAGAGGCAGAAATTTTAGTGATTTTGTTATGATAATGTCTAAAATCTAATGGAATATTTATTTGACTATTGTTATCAACAACGAATAATAAAAAAAAGCATCATTTCTGATATTATTTTATCAATAAAAATATTCTAAAAAGTTTAAAATGATTTAATAAATATTTCTTATATCTCATATAAATCCAATGAGCCAAGGAAAGTAAAAATTAATGATTTTCTGAAAAAAAGATGGAAAGATTTCAGAAAAATGAAAAATTGAACTTTTCTTCATTCGATAAAATTATATGAATTTTAGTACACAAAAAAATTATTTGATAAACTATCTATGAAAAGAGAGAATAAATGTACATGTACTTAAATTATTTTGAACATAAACATTTTTTTTTTTTTTTTTATAATTTTTTAAATTTTATCTACTTGCAATAAAAATTAATTCACTTTTTCATACATCTATTAGCTTATAAATATGTAAATATTTTAATTATTAAATAAAGAAATAAATATTTTATTAATTAAAAAACAAAATAAATTTGATAAAATAATTCTTAAGTTAAAAATTGTATAATTTTGTGACTGATGCGATTATTTTATTTTATAAATGAAAATTATGTGAAAAAAGTAACTTTTTATCGTTTTTATACAGTGAGTGACTTGGAAAGAAATTGCTCGTTGCCTTTTTTCATAATATATAATAAATAAAAAAAGTTCAATAACTAATGAACAATTTTTTTATATTGGAGGAAAAAATTTTTATTTGGAAGTTGATGAAAGGAGACATCTGTGAGATGGAACATCATAAAAAAAAGCATAATGATGATTAAATGAAGAACATTCTTCAAAATCACAAAGAAAATAAAACTTTTATTGTATATCCAGTCAAACAACAAAAAAAATTTTAGACAAACTTAAAGTATTAAGGTCATTTTAAGAAGAGATCAAATCTCATCATAGAATTTCAGATAAAAAAATGTATTTATTAAAAAAAATTTAACAATCTAGAAATTTATAACATTTTCAAAGAGCACTTCAATGATTGTTATTTTTTTAAAGTATTTTAAGCCATTATAGAACTATTTTTGTGATATAAGATATACTATATTGAGAAATAAAATGATCATTTATAAATATTTATCCTAAAAATAGTATTATTAGTAGATTAAGAAAAGAAAGGAGAAGCAAAGTAAGAAAAAGTTTCTTAGTTTAGAAAAAATAAGCTTTTTTTTTTAAATCTTATTTAAGATTATCGATTTATGTTCATGATTATTCGATTATAAAGATCATTTATGAATAAAAGATTTGAAAAGATTATCAATAATATTTGAACAAATGAGCCATGAATGATACCAGTGAATAAATGTGAATTTATCTGATATTAATAATGTTACCGTATAAAATATAGAAAGAGAAAAAATACATATAAAAATATTTTGATTTTTATACCTATGCTTGCGGAAAAGTAAAATTCAATGTATAAAATGTTATCATTTTTATTTTAAAAAATTCTGCCAAACTTTATACAAATAAAATTAAAATAATTTTTTATATCTGAAATAATGCAAGTTAAAATATGTTTTTTTATTTTTTATAAATCACAAATTTGATATTATTTATTAAATGTTAAAGTTTATATACAATAGAGCAATTCGATGATAATCTGTGGAAGTCAATAAAATTTCTATTATTCATTAATAAAATGTTTATCTAATATTTTTCTGTTTTATATTTAACTATTTTTGTTATTTAAATATTTATTTAAAAATTTTCTTATATCCCAAGGGAATTAAGCTTCGTGTATTTTTTATTAAGAATTTTTTATAAGAGTATTGAATTCAGTAATTAAAATAATTTTACATTATTGGAATACTTTGTTGGTACGGTTTATGTATTAAATATAAAAATTTTCATTTGGTATAATTTAGGAGGTTCATTACGTTTCCAGTTATCTGCACAAGTCACTGTTTGAATGGAGACTTCTTGGCATTCAATGAAATTATTGGATATCTGAGTCATCTTTATGATTGTCGACTGAACAGAAATGTGAAATAAAAACTTTAGCATTATTCATTCTCATTATTCAAGAATAATTCTGGTTCTTAAAATAATCTTTTAAACTTACAAATGAATCGAATTAAACTTTCAAATTCAGAAAGTGCTGAATATGATTAATTAATTTATTATAATAAATTCAATACAAAATAAATGTCGAATTATAAATTGAATATTTAAATTAGTTAAGAAAATTAGAATTTTTAAACATATTTTTATCTATTTGATAAATTTAGCGTATATTTCTTTTTGAATTAAAATTTAGTAAAATTTTCTTATAAAACTTACCATAAAATAAGTTTGTAAGTTATGCAGATAAGTGCATATACATAAATAATATGATGATATAAATACATATCTCAGTATGAGGATTATCAATGGATTATATTCATGTTCTTCGAAAAAATATTATCCTAATTTATCAATTATTAATTAATTTCTTCATAATTTTAAGAACAAAATTTTAAATTTTAATTTCGACATCGCGCGAATTATTTAAGGTAAAACTATTTATGGATAATTGATCAATTATCATAGATAGTTTTCAATATGGAATCTTTAAAATAGATCTTTTTCATAAAAGTTTCTTAGAATTGACTTTTTTATACAATATATTCAAATGTAAGAACTCCAAATATGAAAATAATAGAGTAATAATAGATTAAACATAAATATCTAATGGAGTTAGCTTCTTATCGGCTTTAGTTCTGAAAAAATGATTTCTGAAAGCGAAGCATTCTTGGGTGCAGCAACAAAAAATGTGTTTGTAGATAAAAAAAAAATTGATGTCAAATAATACCTTTATTAATAATAGGTTTATTCAATATTATATAATTGAAAAAATAAAAATATAGCTTGGACTGAAAATATAGACGGATTGAATAATATGCCCCATATTTTTCTCTTTGATTAAAATAATCTTGAAATATTCCTAATTTATTAATGCACTGTATATCAATTTTTATAATTGTGATTTACACTATTGTTAACCAAAAGAACTGTTTGGCAGTAATTTATAAAAATTTCTTTTTATCTATAATGGATATGTTTTTATTTCCGCATCATTTTCTCGGAACAGAAGATAATCGTAAAGAAATGAGAATGGGAATTTATGTTTCGTTTTCCAAATGATATTGCTGAAATTGTTATGAGAATGGCAATTCGCGTTTCATTTTCCGAATAAAATATGAATTCCCATCCTCATAGTAATCCTAGCAATATCATTTGGAAGTTTAGCAATATTTCAAAAACTGAAATTGAAAATATTTTCTAAAATATAAAAATTATAGTTTATATAATTGAATTAAGGATTCTGTAATATCTCATTTGAAAGTATTTCTTGCTTAAATTGCAATTAAAAAAAAATAAAAGAAGATACTAAGCAGCAGGACTATTCTAGATCCCATTTGAATCTGCTATATATCGATGAAATCGTTTTGAAGAAAGATGGGGATCTGCTAGCCAGATCTGAAATCATAGAAAATAATCTGGAGCTGTTAGACTCGGAATCAAAACTGATCTTTCAAATAGAAAGTATTATCTTAGTATGTTGCCAGTTGAACTTGGTTTAGGGATACAATAATAGCCATAAAATGTATTCATTATTCACTATTATGGAACCAGATAGGTATAATCTGCATGATCTTCAATACACAATTTAGCATAATGGTCTTTAGTTGTCAGGATTGATAATCAGGATTAAGTTAATGTAAGCTATTATTAAGAGACAAGGCTCAACCAAATTTAACTGGCCTTTGGCATATATTCTGTTCAGACTAAGTTCAGAATAGGATATTCACTTAGTGTCTATTTACTAACATTCTGTAACATTCGAATACCCTGTTACTTTGATAACAACATATATAATCAGGACAGCTGAAAGTACTATTACTTTAAAAAAAAATAATAACTTTTTCACTAAGGGCCAGCTGTCAGAGAGAAAAGTTTTCAGGAATGAACAGATAAAGCAGCTTCTGCAGATTTGCTCATTTCATCTACTTTAATTCTCTTTTACTCTCCCAGATTTCACAATTCCTTTGGCTATATCCTTGAATAAGGCCTTGTTCTTCATTCTGAAAGTCACCGTGTTGTCATTTAATCAGCAATATTTTTACTTTCAAAGTTATTTAACTATTGTATTAAGTTTTTGAAGTTTTTATATAATATCTTACAGGACGATTGCGGTTAGAAATTTAAGAAATTATTTATCAGTCATGAATTATTAATATTGTTACATTTATATCGATTTGAAAGATACTTTTTTGTAATTAAAATAGTCATTGCATGCCATTAGTCAAAAAATAATTTCTATTCAGTTAAAAATAGAAATTATTCCTTATAATTCTATTAAGAATAACTCTAACCTTCTAAAATGATAGAAATAAAAGCAATACTTCCTGCAAAAATAAAATTCATATTTGAAATTTGCAATGTTGTATGTTGCTTTTTATGAAATAATAATGATACGATTAGTCATATGAAAGATTAAAAATGATTTAGTATTTAAATTGTAATCCAGATAAACTGTTTTATTTTTCTCATTCATTAGTTTATCCAAATTAAGATTCGCAATGAGATAAACTAACACAGAACTATGATCATTGATAATTTCATAGAAGCTCTTTAATTAGAAGAAAGTTATCGATTTTTCTGCTAATAGTACTTTATACTCAAGAGCAAACTTATTTTCGATTCTTTGATCACCCTGAGGCAATATCGGTAACGTCGTTCCTTAACATTTCTCAAAAGTTTAATTTCAGATTTTTTAGCAACCTTGAATTATGTACCCTGAAGTGTTCATGTCATTTGTTATTTTAGAAAGAATGCTCCAGGAGTTACTCCTGAGGCATTTTCTTTAGAGTAACGGCTCTTAAGAATGGAAAAAATTTTGTTCTAGCGTTAAGATCTTCTGAAGAGAACTTAGAAAATCTATCAGTATTCAATAGGAACCTGAAAAACGGAATAAACTCAAAAACATTTCAAGATATACTTTAACAATATTTAGTAATTTGTTACAATTCTTTGTTACAAATTGAAAGTCGAGACTGATCAGAGATTATTCGAAATTTTAAATTTTAGTGGATTTCTTGAATATTTAACGAATTTTGATAATTTTCTATTTCTCACGAATATAAAATACTTTTAATTTAACATTGTTGTAATTTTATTCGATTTATTATCGATTTTCTTTTTAACATTGTATGAAATAATATTGTTCTTAAAAAAATAATTTACCGTACAGAACAGAAAATTCAAAAATTTCATAAAATATTAATTTTGTCTTCGTTAAAATTCTTTTCGAAAATTATAAAAAAATTTTTTTTGATTAAATGTATTCATTCGAAATGAAAAATGTTTCATCAAAATTATAAAAAAAAAATCGAAACTCGTACAAAATATGTATTTAGTAAGATTTTCAATTATTTAAATGAACAAAATTATTAAACTTAAGTGAAAAATTGATCGACAATTTTAATATACATATTCTTTAAGAAATTTAATATAAATCAATCAATATAGTTTGCAATTGAATTTTAAACAGGTAAATGCACAAAAAAGCTAATAAATATTTTACATATGAAAGAGGATACTCGATATTTTTATTTTTGATAACAGGGAAGATTTTTAGATAAATTAAAACGTAAAAAAATAATAATACTAGAATAGTAAAATTTTGTATCACAACATTAGCATAAATTATACACAGATCTCTTCCAGTGGATATTCCAATTTTCTAATTAAATATTTTAAAATAAAAACTTAAAAAAAATAATTCTTTTCATTCCAAATTAACAAATACCGAAATATTTTGGGTTTATTTTTACATTTGCATTTAAATGTTAACATGGTTAATTTGCAACGGACTGTGGCTGGTTTTTGCAGATTAAAAGCTTAAAATTCACCCAAACCACAATTGTCCAACTGAATAACCACTCCGGTAAAACTAAATAAAAAATAAAAATTCTCTCTTCTGCTTCATTTAGAAAGAACTATAATAAAGAATCAATAAATTCACTTTCTTTCATCATAAGAATTTGGAGAAGAATAAAAGATAGACGAAACTTCGATTAGAGAAAGTAAAACTGTTAATAGTTAGTGGATGGATGAGAGCTTATTGTATTTATCTTCTTTAACTAAAATAATGTCTTAAGCCGTTCTGAATAGCTAGAAAGAAAAAAAGAAACATTTGGAGATTCTTATAAAAATATATTTTCGAAATTTAAAAGTAATTTAACTTATATAAAGGGAACTATATTCTTGATCATTTTTTGAGAAAAGTGTTGAAACAAGAAATTATTTTGATGAATAATTTTTAAAAAATACTTTAGAATTTTTTATTATTGATACTTTAAACATATTATAAGATATAAGATTTATATTACGAATTTATGCATTCTTCCCTATAGGAATACATCATATTAATAGCCTATTTGTATATCTATTATATAGAGATTATAACTATAACTTTATACAGTTAATATGTACAAAGTTCTTAAATACTTGAATTATTACATATTTTATCATAATAATTGTTAAATTATTTTCATATTTAAAAAATGTTGCATATACTAATTTTTCCAATTGAAAAGTCACTTTTCAGTTTAATCAAGTTTTTTTTTTTGGAGTGGAATGTATTAAAACTTGGAAGTAAGCATTCATATTTCTTGATAAAAATATAATTTTTATATAATATATTTAAATCCATATATATATTAACGAATAAACGTTTAAAAATAATTCGAAATGAATATTTACGCATTTTTTTTTACTAAAATATAACTATAAAATATGTTATTAAAAGTTTGTATGTTTTCTGGTTACAATTTATAAATTTTTAGACCCATAAGTATTAGATTTAATAGAGATTAACTAAATTAATTTAATGCCTAATTAAGCTTATGCTTCGAAAACTCAATAAACCGTTTAAGAGTTTCAAGTATGCTTATTTCAGTTTAGTTTGATAGTTTAGACAAAATTTAGTAAAGAAATGGGGGAAAATAGTAGTGAATATCAAAATACATCCTATAATTAAAAATCGATTTAAATTCTATTTTATTCAATTTTTTTTTTTTTTATAATATCAATTTTATATTTTTGAAGATAATTATTATTACAAGTATAATTAGTTGATTCGAAAAAATTTGGACAATTTTAATACTTTAAAGATTTATCCTTCTATAAACTGAATCTGTTTAAATTTTGATCATTTGAACAGCATTTCTTTGATGATTTAAAAATTTTCCAATCACTAGACATTATGCCATGGTTACAATTGTTTTTCTAATTTTTTTTTATTAAGTTTGTGATCATAAATATCATATTGTATAGTTTATCATCTTGAAAGGAAATTTTATATATTATACTTTTTATTACTGATTTTTATTAGAACTTCATCCCAATCGAATGATATATAGAGTGATAGAAACTGATGGAGGAGGTAAATTTGATCTCAGTTGTCATCACAGCCAAGTAATTCAGTGTGGTAAAGAACAATAATAATTAAATAATGGATGATATGATTTGGCAGCTAGACAAAATAATCAAATTCAAACCAACTAAATTCCATAATTGAAATTCCAATTTATAGTATATATTGTAATATTTTATAAGATTTTCAATATATTTATATGAACATTCTTATAAATTTATATTTTTATATTTTAAATATAACAAATAAAATAAAATTATGGACAGTTCTATTTTATAACAAAATTTGAATTAGAGATTCTTCAGAAATATAAATCATTAATCAGTATTAAAATAAATCAGTATAGTCTTTCATTGATTTATATCTTAAACGTCTTATTTAAACTAATCTAAAGAAGTCTATAAAACGTCTTACGATGATTTCTGATAGCAAACTTCATTAAAATTCTTCAAATCCGAAGAAATCAAAAGTTGAACGTAAGAAATATAGAATAGTTTAAATTCCCATTAGAAAATGGTATATTTTCATTATTCGTCGAAAATACAATTATTCGAATAATTTATCATTCAGATATTCTAAATATCTACATCAAAAAATTTGGAAAGAGTATCTAGAAAGGCATATATAATTTCCAATTATTCAGAATGATATTTTTACAATTTAATTTAATGTATTTTGTTCAAAGTATTTTTGATTTGTTTAACATTTATAAACTATTGAATATCACCATCAAATAAGTTAAAATTATATTACATTTTTATGAAAACTATATTATTTTTTCTGGAATATTCTCTTTAATCCTATTTCTTACCTTCTTTTAATCCTAAATGCAATATGTTCTTTTTTTAGAAAAAGAATTTTCCTTAATAAGAAATCTGAGAAGTGATGTTTTTTCAGATTTCTCTTGCAATGTCAAGAGAATTAAATTAATCTTGTGTTAGTTTATAGTTTGGGTTCCTTAGTGACAGACAAGATCACCATCTTGTCTGTCACCAAGAAGATATTTTACCGTTAAAGGGATTTTAGACTTAGCACTTAAAATCTGTTTTCCTTATTAACACATGTTTACATTGGCTGTATTGATTATTATTTACTTAATAATATTTTTTTGAATAAAGTTATTTTAATAGCTGAGTAATATTGGAAATATATTTCAAAAAAGTTCGCCAATGATAATATTTTTAGGTGCTTCCAAAAGAAAGTAAAACATGGAAGATCACCATCTTATTTGCCTGTCCTTACGAATAATTTTTTATTAAATTTGGTAGTGATGTTCTGTTATTATGGATAATATCAATGCCACTTCACTTAACCCACCAACTCCAACCGTTTAAAAATAATGGACATTCAAATTTAAGAGATCTTTAATAACTTTTAAACAATTTGATTGATTTTAATGAAATTCATGATTTTTAAGAGCTATTAAGATCAGCTTTGAAATAAGAATAACTAACTCTTTAGATTCATCTGCTTAAAAATAGTCGATATTCAATCTTCTGAGATATTTATGACATTAAACACAGTACAGTATTATGCCATTGAAGAATATTTGAAACTTTAATCAATCCAAAATAAAAAGAACACATTCCGAAAGTAGACAATTATTTCTTTCCACAACTGCTTTTTAATTGCAAAAATAATGTAAATGAAACATAAAGAAAGCTATGATTTAAAATAAAACAGAATTTAATTGATATTTTCATACCCTATAATCAAACTAAGTCATGCTCATTAGTGAGGTTGTCAATATTATGACAACGTAATATTTTTAAGAAATATGTTAACAAAATTTTAGAAATCTATGCCAACAAACTTTCTAAAATAAATCTTTATTTTAGAAATCAATTATAATATTGAAAAATCTGATTTTTATATTAGTCTTTCTGAAAATTCAAGTTTCTTCTGAGATTTATCTTAATTGATATTCTATCAATAACACTGATTTTGTGGTCAAGATTCAGAGTTACATATTATTAAGATAAAAATTTTTACGAGTTAAAAATTCAATTTATTTTGATATAAAGCAATATTATTAATCATTATATTAATAGTTTTCTTCTGATCTAGTTCTTGACTGACCAAACAATAGTTTGAAGGCCGAACTGGTCAAGAAATATAAACAAAACAGGTCACGGACAAAAATTGCAGGCATTATACTTATATTGAATTGAATAAAATGCTTTATACTAGCAAATCATAAAGATTTATTTTAGAAAGTTTGTTGGCATATATTTCTAAAATTTTGTTATCATATTTCTCAAAAATATCATGTTATAATGTTGGTAATCTCACTAATGAGCATGAGTTAGTTTGATTATAGAGTATGAAAATATCAATTATATTCTGTTTTATTTTAAATCATATCTTTCTTTGTGTTTCATTCATTTCATTTAGACAGTTTTAAATTTAATTTCATTTTATGAACAATAGCTTTTATAATAAGAAATCTTTCATTATAAATGCGATTGTTCTTTTGTCCTTTATATCAGTTAAATCAATATTTTATTAGCTTATACTTCAATAAATATTATAATATTAAAAATCCACACTTTATTGTTATAAAAGTTATTCGTAAATGTAATAAAGTTATTCCTGTTAGATAAAGTAATTCAATAAATTAATTTAATATATTATCGTAACAAAATAAAATAAAAAAAACGAATAGGTATATTGATTTTATTTAATCATTATTATATAGGCATATAAATTTATTTGATGTAATTATGAAATAGATTAAAAATGCATTTTTAAAATTGTTTTAGAGGTAAATAACGATTTTTTCTGATATTCTCAAATTAAAGGAAAAAAAAAAAAAAAAAAGGAATTCTTAAAGCTTGAAATATTTCATAAGAACAGCCAGCATATTCATTTTTTAAAAAATAAATTTAATTCATCTAGTGATAATATTGCTCTTTAAAATATTACATATTGGATTTGATTTAATTACATTTATTTTAAATCGAAATCCCTCGATAAATCTTCAGATAGTTGATTATTTATGTAGATTATTTAAAGTAATTGAAAGAGATTCTGTACAGTATAGAAAGCATTGTCAAAACGAAATAAACGGGAACGTACCGTATATATGATGTCGACTATTGTATGAGCCGTTCACAAGCCAAATCGATTAACTCCACTTTTTGAACTTTTTTAAATTTTAATGTCAAAGTACTTGATTGACTCTTAACAATTTATATTCAAAATAAATTTTCTTAATAATTAGGCTTAACATCATGAAATGACAATTTATTTCAGAAGCCAATTTGATTAACTCCATACTCTAATGTAAGTCGTTGCAATAATGCAATTCAAACGCTTATAAGTGCCATATTGTGGCTATGACAATTTTTGAGTTTAACCTTTAAAGTTAGAATGATATTTTTACATCTTTTAAATTCACTAAATTAGAAGGGTCAATTGAAAGACGTATAGGAAAAGTACAGTATGAAACATGAAAATCTTGGCTAACCAGATTTTATTCAAAAATTTTTTTGGTTTTAGTCAGTTTCTTTCTTTAATCGTCTAATATACAACAATAAGAATTTAGTTAAGTAATTTTTTAATACAATGGTATATATTAGATAATATTGGCAAACTAGTGTTATTTCGTCATAAAAGAAATAAAAATAATTAATCTGTTTCTGTGTATGTGGAGATTAATAAAATAACGCCTTTGTAAGATAAATAAATTTATTATATTAATCAAAGTAAAAGATGATTAAATATAAAAATAAGGCAGACCATATGGAGACTCTACTGCGATTAAAGATTGCTTCCACTAGCGCGGAAACGCGGCGGAAGATACACGAGTGATAGCAGCCCAGTTTTGAGGTCATACCGTAGCGTAAAAATCGCTATCGCCCAAAATCTAGATTGATTCAACTTTTCCGTGGTGGGTAAAATCCATCAAGGTAACGTCCACCAATGAAATCCATGCATTTTGTGACGTTGAATTGTTGGCCATCTTGACTGAATCAAGATGGCGGGATTCTCAACTGTTAAATCTCATCTCCTTAATCAAATTTGAATAGAAATCTTGTTCTCATCTCTTCGTCTCTTGTTCTCATCTTCGGTCCAACAGTTTCTCTTCCTAGATTTTGTTTCACTTTCCTCATTTACTGCAGCTATTAAAATCATTTCGTAAACAGTGTGCGTACAGCCTTTCGTTGCGTAGCATCCATTTTATTTTTACACGAAATAAATCATGGGAATGGCATTAAGAATCTTGGAGAAAGTGTAGCTTACCGCGACTACGGAAACCCTCAAGCAGAATTGCGGCCGTGTTTACCCGCAGTGGTTTTGACTGTTCCGCTTTCCTTTGCAAGATAGTGGGAATCAACCTTAATTCTTTGTGCTGGTACTCGTTCTCGCAATGCTCTGATATTATCTAGAAATCAAACTTTTGTTTAACATTTGAAATATATATATACTATATTAACTTCAATCTTCAAAATATTTTTAAAATTAATTCGATGGTATTAATTTTTTGTTCACTTGAGAAATCGATTAACTCCTTCAGTTTCGCAAAAATTATAACAAAAACAACGATTACTCCAAGAATATATTATCTTATACATTTTATATGCCGTTAGATAAAAGCTACACCTGTAATAATACATTCTACAATATTTATTTGAATTTATATTTTAAAGCGAATTTTAAAATACACTGTATATTACTTTGCATTTTTTTTTTTTTTTCTACTTCTTGTTTTGTGGAGTTAATCGATTTGGCGAGTGAACGGTTCATATACAGCATTTATTCTCAGAATTTGTTTATAATGTGAATAATTTTTTTTTTCTAAAAATTATAATATTAAAGAGAATCTTCATAAGTGATTATAATGGAAGCGAATGTCATTCTATGATAATTATATATTCTAAGATAAATAGTTAAATAAATTTGATGAATTTTAATTTCGGAATTGATAAAAATTTTCAATGAATATATGGCCGCCGATTGCACCGAATTTAGTTTTTAATCAATTCTGTAATTATTAAGGATTTATAAGTTAAGAATTTAAATATCTAAGATAAATTATATCAAATAAAAAGTAAAAATTTTAATAATAGAAGTGCATTAATTCAGTAATCACTAGTAATTCTATTTTAATATGCAAATCAGAATTAAATAAAAATAAATTCTGTATTCAAATAGAATTTTTTATTGTCTTGTGCAGGTTTACTATTTAAAATTATTCAATTAAAAGTCTATAGGTTATAATAAAAATTTATTTTCTTTCTTAAGTGTATTTTTTAATGTCTAGAAAATTCCGCGGATGTTATATAAAATCACTTCCGATTTCGAGTCCTTTTAATGAAATATAAGTGATTCTAGCGTACAAACATAATAAAAATAGAAGTAACTTTTATGTAACGAATTATAAAATAGTTCTAAGTTTTCAGAAGCATTATTCTGAAATACTAGATCCTATTTCAATTCGCCGCAGAGATTGTTCAAGTGAATACTTCACCAAATACTTTGAATTTGTATGAGATGCTCTGGAGAGACATCAATTGCTATTATCATCTAGAATTCCAGAATCTCAACCAAAATATTGCATTGTATACTTTGTCAACGTAATAGAATAAACCTGATTTTCTGAAGAAAATATCTGTTTTCCATATATATAATGTAATACCTTTTTTCTGCTTTTATTATTTGTGCATTGATTCTGATGGTTTAATAGTTATAATTTTTATTAAAACAGTTAGAGAATTAAAGAATGTAAAGTTAACTTTTCATATTGAAATCTTCGAATAAAGTTTTCAACTAAATTCAAATCTTTTTGATTCTGATCATTATTTTTCATAATTAAAAATAAATTAATAGATTCATTATTTTGTAAATGTATGTGTAATCACTGCATTGACTGAATTTTTAATTTTAGTCATTGTAATCTAATAACTAAATTTAAAAATTCTGTAGATCTGTTAATAGCTAAGATAGTGTAGCATATATCTTGATAAGCATACAGAGTGATTTTAAAATTATGATCCATTTACAAGAATAAAACTTTTAATGACTTAAAAACTAACACAAATCAATCAAATGCATGAAAAGAATGTGGAGTCAGTGTAATTTAATATGATCTTGTTGCATGTCTATGCACAATTGCCACTGCTCCACAGTTGATCTGAAAACCCATTCCAGAAGATGGTGTTCACAGCAGCTGTAAAGCGATTCCTCAGTTCCTGGATACTATTAATCATCGCCTTGTATACCCGTGATTTAATGTATCTCCAGCAGGAAAATCCAGGGGATCACAGGTCAAATGAACAAGGAACCTATAGCTTACATTAGTCTCTTCCAATCCACCTACTAAGAAATGCTGCATTCAGATAATCATGTACAATATCAGAAAAGTGGAGAGGTACCCCATTGGAGCACAATATTATCAAAAATGTCATCTGCAATCAACTCTAGCTCTAAGAGCAGTTATAGCTTATTCAGATACGTTGTACCTGTATTATGGATTCAGCAAACACAAAGGGCCCACACACTTTTATCTTAGTGAATTTCAATCAGATTACTAACCTTAAGTATATATTCTGAGAAATTTATTCTTGTTGGACCAGATTTGTGAAATTTCCGCCTAAACTACTCCTGGACCTCGGTATAGGTTAAATCTTTCAACCATCCACAAACTAAGCCTAGTTTGTGGACGGTTTTGACGGTTTATCACAATACCTAAAAATGTATTTTAATAATAGCAAACACCACAAATATATTTTACCTCAAGTATAATAATAAATTTCTATTCGCTGTTCTTTTGTCAGCATGATTCGTATGACCTATGTAAAAGAAAAGTTAGTGTAGTTTCATTAAAATGAATCGGGACTTTAGAATCACTCTATATTTACATATTCATCAAGATATACATTCGCTAGAGTTTGCAGGGAGAAAATGAGCGAGAGAGATTTTTGTTCATTTAAAATTGTTCAATTTCCAGAAAAATTGTTCATGTATCATTTCATTTCAATAAAAATGATTAAATTTAAATCTGATTTTTGTCATTCATAAAGCTAACTGAATGGAATTAAATGTTTAAAAAATTTTATTGTTTTCGAATTGTATTTAAATATTAAGCACAAATTAAAACCTAAAAAAGTTTTTCTCTATGATATGCAGTGCTATATAATATGCCATCAATTATATAATTTAGAAATACTGTATTCGAAATAACTACAAATCACATTTGATTTGGTCTGTTTGATATAAAAGTTAAAGTGGGCATATTACCTATATGAACGTGTAAGAAGAATTTGTTTGAATTTTAACAGTTTATTGTGAATTTTGCTTTCTTGTTTTTTTATAAGACATTGATTATCATAAAAGAATTTATATTATTATATATCTATTTGATCAAATATAACGAAAGACGAAAAGAAATAAATATGGAATGGGGATAACTTTTAAGAGTATTTTGATCAAAGTTATGAAATTTTATCAAGAAATATAGATGTTTTCTTTCTAAAGTTGATATAATTTAAAAATAAAGTAATATCGGAAATTATTTCCTTATTTTTTTCTGTGTATTCAAATTCTTATTTTATGAACAATTCGATTAAAAGAATAGAATAATTGATAATTAATTATATAAGTATTAATGTTTAGTATTATTTTAAAGATTTTTAAAAAATAATTTTATCTCAATACCTAAAAATGTATATTAATATTAGATGGCAAACATAAATTTATTTTGACTCAAATATAATAATAAATTTCTGATTATATTATTTAAATATAATTCGATTTTATTCAATTAATTTTTTAAATAATAAAAAAATACTTACTTGAACTTTTTGAAAATATTATAAAATAGTAGTTATAAGTCTTCAAATGAAATAATTTTCTGCTTATTTATGATTTCCATATTTTTATTATTTAAACTGAAAATTAATAAAGTACTTATTTTACTATTTTCAAGCTACTTAAGAATTTCATTTCTTTAAAGCTTCTTTGTCTAATCTTGCTCAGACTATTTGAGGTTTAACCGAATCTGCATAGGATATGAAGAAATGAGACATATATAGGCCTTGTAATACGGTCTGTCCAGAATCGCGATGGAATTTGCTGTGCAAAGAAGGATGACGATCAATGAACTGGATCCGAATGCTTCCAAAAAATGACATATGTGATGCAGGATTTGATATCAGATGCTTGAACACAAAAGCTTTCACTATTCGCCTGGTTGATGTCTAATATCTAACCTTGGAGTAAACTTAAAAGCAATTTATGGTTTTGAAACTTTGCAATCACATACAGTGATTCATATTTTATAATTGATTATTAGTCTACAATTCACAATATTCGTTCACACCATAAACTTGTAAATTGTAATTAGTTTTTTTCTTATTTTAAGATAAAAAAGATTCTCAACATTAAAAGTTCTGTTATACTTTCCATTTATATATATTTTTTAGAATAAATATTCCTGAATGATAAAAATGTATAATCGAATGATTAAGTGAAGAATAATTTTCTCATATGTTTATTTGTGAAGTAGAAAAGTTTTGACAAATTCCAAAATTGTTTGTGTACACTCGTAAAAATTCTGGTAACTATGATCACTTGCCATAAAAATTTTACATTTAATGGCAAAAGATTCGTCATTAAATCATAAATTTCTTTTCTTTTATAAGAATCTCGATTCGATTTGCTTATGTTCATTTTTATTTTCTCAGTCATACCATCAAGTAATTGGGTTATAGGCCTATATTGCCAGTATTGTTTTATCCTATTGGCAATATAATCCAATTTGCTAACAGCAACATTTAACCGAAGACAAGCAACAAATCGATCTATTCAAAATCACTCAGAACATGCAGAAATACAAAATTAACTTATTATATGTGAGAATTTGAATGACCTTTCAATGTTTTATCGCCAGTTTTTTGATACTGAAGTCACAACTAAAATTATTTCATAATTTATATCAGAGGAAAATTTTTCAACTTGCTGTACATATGAAAGATTTTTTAATAAAATTAGATTGATTACTGCAAAAAGTTGTGTATTAATCTGTTGTTACAAAAATGAAAATTTCGATCGAATTTTTCTGTATCTTTGAATCAAACTTAATGTTAACAGTTACAAAAAAATTGCTGCTTTAGATATATTCCTTGAAGATAAATTGGTACTTTTCATCTCTTGAATTTATTCGTCAGTTTCTTAACATTTATTTCTTTAAATATAAGTTATTTTTAATGGCAAGCAGAGATAAGATACGAATAGAGTATGAAAAATACTTGTTATTATTAACTTAGAACAATTTGTTGCATTCAGTAAATATAATCGAAAATTTACAAACATAAGGTAGACATAGCTATAACTAACCTAATACTTACTAAGCATAAGCTATGCCTTAATATAATGTTGCATAAACTATGAGCAAATGTAAATTCTTAATATTTACTTATCATTTAAAATTAATAAGAATGCATGACGTTCATTCTTATTAAATGCATATGTTTTTAAATATTAATAGAAATCATCTGGTCTATTTTGACTCTTCATCTTTTATATTTCCTTTAATTGTTAATATTTTAATTGCTCAAATTCGTAATGAAATTTTAAATTATTCCTTCATCTCTTCTACTCTTATAAAATTCTTATTATAAATCGTCTATTATTAATTTTTATTATTTATTTAAAAGACCATAAATTCAAATAAATGGATATTATAACTTTTTAGGAACGAATCTTTTATAGATTTGATTTTCAGGTTTTTTTTTAATTAAATGTTTGTAATCATATATATTGAATGAGGTTTTCTTCACTATATATAAAACAGTATTTTTAAGTAAGATTTATACGTGGTTTCATTGATTAAAATATAGCAAACATCATCCATAATAAATGCGTTAAATCATATTTTCGTTGTTTTTACAACGGATATATAAGATAATATAAATATTTCTGCAGTCTAAGCCAGAATAAGAATTTATTTTGTCGATAAACATATTAATCTGATTAAGTAACGTTATTATCAATATAAGATTTCGATTTTTGTGTGTGGAAAAAATGTTAATCTCATGTTATCAAATGTATTTTTTTATCATAAACTGTTTTAATTACAGTATTATTTCGTAAATATAGTTTTATTGAAGTTTAGTACAGTAAAACAGCATTAATCCGGATGCAGATAATCCGGACTTCGCATAATACTGAGTTAATGTAACATTAACGATTATTTATTTCACGATGTAAATTAATGATAAAGCTTGATTTAAAGCACTAATATATGTGTAATGAATATAGTTTAAGTGCATATTTTCAGATATCGCATCAAAATATTTTAAGATGCACTCAAACGATGCACTGTACAATAAAATTCCTTTTCTATAATTAATTTATTAAGTGTTAATAAGTGTTAAAAAATTCTATATAAGTTATATTATATTCATCAGTTACAACAAAATATAGTTTTGGATTCGAATACTTCACTAATTTGGAAAATTCCCTAATCAGAATACTTCTTTTCCGAATTAGTCCAGATTAGCGATGTTTTACTATAGAAACAAACAAATCGACAATCCAAAAATAATTTTTATAATTTTTCAGTTATTTCATAGCTTATGCCCTACTAAAAACAATAGTTTCGTTAGATACAAACATTGTTAAAGTTTTTAAATATAATAATTATTAAATATCTTATCCTTAAATGCATTAAAACAAAATTTATAAGTTATATTAAAAGCTTCAATTGTTTTGTAGAAAATAAAATTAGATGATGCCAGACTGAATTATTTGATTATTGTTGTCAGAATATTCGCAATAAATTAAAAACATCCTTTGGATAATTTAGTAGCATTCGAACATCTTTATTAAATTAGAAAAAAATGTTTAAATTTTGAAGAAAAAAAAATATTCCATTAGGAAAAATATTCAATTATATTTTATTTTAATATAATAATTATTAACAAGCTGTATACTACCGAATGTTTTTAATATTTGATTTTTTAAAATTTATTTTGTTTCCATTTTATTTATAGTGAATTTGAAATTTCATTATAGAAAATATCGTAGGCTACTAATAACTTTTGATTTAGTACAAGAGAAAGTTTACTTGAACTTTTCTATTTATTTATTATTTTTTTTTATAACAATTGTAGTAATTTCAAAGCAGCAATTCTATTAAGTTACATAACTACAGAATTTTAGAAACATAAAAGAAGTTTTTTTCATGGAATTATCTGAACGAAAACAATTTTGTAGTGTAAAGGAGTATTGTCATATAGCTAACGATATATAAGTAACATTCCGAGTTTTAAGACGATTTATTGTGATTCGAAGCAACCTCCAAATATTTTATTTTTTCTTTTTATATTGTGCTTTATAATGGCATTATTTGTTTAGAAATTTTCTAGAGAAATAGAAAGTTTGCGGAATTGAAAAAATGGATCGTATGAAAGGTGATTTTTGATGGAAAATAAATGTTAGAAACTATTTATCTGAAGAAAGAGGCACATTTGGGAATACGGAATGGGATTGTATCGTTAGATATGAAGCAAAAACACGCATGATATAAGGTATCTGGTGAAAGAAAACAAATATAAAGTGAAGCAAGAATCGACAGAAAACGTAAAATTATTTCGAACAGAATAGAAAAATATACTTGAGATAAGTAAGAAATTTCTTTCCATAAAACTTAAGAATTTAAGTACGATTAAGATCTATTTGATATCTAAGTAATCAATGCATGGAAGAACATAAAATTATTCGGGATTATAAAATGCAAAACTATATGTATATTCTATAATACGATTCATCTATATAACAATTTTAAAGACTGAATTTTAAAACTGGCCGCCATTTTGTAAGGAGATCGTATAGGAACTTCAAAATGGCTGGCACATATCCCATATTACAATTTTTACTGAAATTATTTTCTAAAATGTTAATAGTCTGTGAAGTTTGGTTTTTGAGATGTGATTTTATTATATATCAACTAAAATGAATATGTAAGATCACTTTTCTTGTAAAAATGGTCATAGATAACAATACATGACATAAATATACTATGATTAGAAGGAAATAAATATGATTCATGTATAATAGAATTATATTAATTAGTGCAAGAGACAAAAAATTAAGAAATAAGTTTTAAAGAATGAAAATATTTATACCTTTAAAATTTCAATAATATTAATAAATTATTCAATAAGATTAGATAAAATTATATATAATAAATTTCATCAGGTTTCAGAAAGCAATCTTGAATTTAGGTTATATTGTAGAAATTAAGTAATTTTTTATTTATAGAGCTTCAATATAATAATATGATGTTATGAAACTACGCAATTCGCGTCTCTCTTCTGTTTTGATGTCGTTTATATCATGCAAATGAAAAATTACAATTAGGCCTAATAGTTTTATATTTCTGTGCTCATGTAATTTTTCAATGTTAAATATTTCGACAATGCATAGCAATATAGCTATAAAGTGAATAAAAAGTATTAATATTCTGTATGCCGGCAGGTTACATGCCAAGGCATCCATCTTCAATTTGAAATATTCCTGATAAATTCTGGATTCCATATTAATTTTTTTGGGGATCTTATTCTTGATGATCTATTTCTATCTTTCATAAGCACTTAATAATTTTTTACCTATTTATATATGAGTATAATACCTTAGTTAACAATATTAATTCAACTATGAAAAATACTGTTTGTTGTACGGTTAAAAATATTAAAATGTATATTCAGTGACAAAAAATTGATAGTACCATGAAACTTGCGATGTTAAACATTTCTATTTATTTGAACAAAGCTATAAAAAATTTAGATAATTCTGGAATTCACGATAGAATGCTTAAATTTTGTAAAATATTAAAGGAATTATTATGAAAATAATTAAATGTCAGAGTTAAAATGCTTATAAAAAGAACTGAAAATTAAAAATGGAAGAGTATAAATTTAAAGTTTTCATTGTCATTAGCATTTATTAGAATATGGAATTACAGTAGTTTGATATTAATTTGAAGAATAGTTATTCGCGAATTATCACGATGCATTTATCAAAGAAAGTGATAAAGAAAATAGGCCTATTTTTCAGCAAAATAAGAAGACTTATGTTATAAATTGCAATAAAAAATATTCCAAATTTTTAAAAATATAAAACAAGTTACGATACTGATAAATCATACATTCAACTAATTTTTATCATTGATAAAAATTAGTTGAATGTATGATTTATATTAAATAATTTTCAGTTCCATTACGAAATTATTACATCATAGTCGTGTTTTGTTCAATTTATAGGGTAATTGTTTTTATAATCTCAATAGTGTAATAATGTAATATTTATTTATGATATCCTTTCGGATTAAATCCTTCTTGTTTCTACCATATTCACTATTTTTCTATTAGATTGGTCTTTTACTTGTTGCCTAAAATAGTTTTAATATTGAAAAATCTCAAATAATAAGTTAAACAATTATTTTTTACTTGTAAATGTTTTTAAATTACATGTTTATTAAACATACGATCTGTTTTAGAAAATTATATTACTTTTTATTAAAAGAATTTAGAGTCTTATATTATCTCCACGACTTCATATTCTTTTTAACATTATCTTTTCTTATTCTCTGTTTTTAAAAGCAAATTTAAAAATGTAATTATAATGTAATATTTAGTTTAAAATAAATACACATGTTTATAACATCTGACCTGTTAAAGAGGTCGTAATGTTTATTTTTATAAAATAAACTACATCTTTTTATGGTTTTTCAAGAATCAGCAACAACAACTTAATGATCCTATTACACTGAATAAATGATGAAAACTGGATTATAAAAATATGAATAGGTTGTGTATATTCAGAGATAGAGTGAAAGATAAGATTGAAAACGGCTTAAAATGATTTTTTTACAGAATATTTAATGTAAAAAAACAGGATAAAAAACACGCATCGGGATTAAATGAAAGACTAAAAAGTTGCAGAAAGTGCAAAAAAGATATTCCCAAATTGATAAAAACCTGAAAATTTTCAGACAGTGCTTGCAAATTTATTATTTCGATTCGATTTAGTTTTTTAGTTATTTAATCGATTAATAACATGAAGAATTGATAATATATTTCATTTTTTAATTTTAATTATTGAAAAAAATAAGATTAATAAATTGATAAGACTGGTACTGTATCTAGTTAAGATTAACAGTTATTGAAAAATATAAATTTTTAAATTAAAAAAAAAATGTATATAATTTGAAAATTATTTTGCATATGCTATCTAAACTCCGAATAAACAAATTGCTAAAATCAATAAACGAGCTCCACCGGTTACAAACATAATGCGTATAAGTTTTGTTCGTAATTCAGATACTCTTATTATTTGGCCTCGAAAATTACTGAAGTAGCTTTATAAATTGTGTTTTATAATTATATTGTTATTGTGTTAATATAATTCACAATAGTACCAATTAAAAGTTTCTTATTTCACAGGTTTGAATAAAAAGTTCCGATTATAAAGCGAGAGTCATTTTGCGTAATCGCCGCCATATTGAAATACTGCCTTAATAGGATAACTAACTGTATAATTTTACATAACATTGGTTGCTAGAGCATTCTGCTATCATATCGTTTAAAATTATCGAAGAGCTTATGAAATTTCGTGAAATTTGAAAATGAAAAGTTTCACATTCGTATTTACACACAAATTTCACATTCATGAATAGAGGATCGCGTGTACTATATTTAAATGTGAAAATAAACATCATATTCAGTTACAGTTGTTAGAATTTCATTTTTATTTCTACTGTATTTGATTCAAATTTTAAATTACTTCATTTAAGAATTTTTGATTTAGTTATGCAGCATATGATAAATGATTGTAACTTTTTTTTATAGCATTTTGCTATTTATCGAAGATTGTAAATATTTCTAAATCTTCAGTTAATATAAGAAAAAGTAGAATTGTTATATTTATATAAACAAATGTAAGTATTAACGATAAAATTTTAATTCATTTTAATAAGTTAAAATTTAATCATTAATTTGCTGCATATTAAGAATAAACCGTAAATTATGATAAAAATTCATAAAATCAAAACTTTTGAACGAAAACAAATATAATTTATAAATTAACGATAACTTTCAAATATTTCACAGTTTCCTTTTAGTAGTTAAATCATTATTTATGCTGTAAACATTTAAACAACAAATTTAAATGTTCTAACAAAGTTAAAAACAACGTTGAACTTAAAAATTTGTATTTGTTAATTTATTTTTCATTATATGATGAACATAATTTTAAAAATATAGTATTAAAAATACATAACTTTAATAATTTAATATATTAATTATAATAATAGAAATTAAATAAATTATCTTTCACTCAATAAGAAATAATTCTGTGACGTGTATATAAATTTTAATGATAAAAAATTGTTAATTCTACAAAATTATATTTTTTTTATAGTAAAAAATATATCCATAGAATTAATAATAATTTTATATTTTAAATAAGCAATAATATTAAATAATTAAATTTCTATCAATAAATACAATCAATTTGTTTGAAAATATCATTTAAAATATATTGCATCTTATGTGTTATTTTAAAATGCGATTATTTAAGAGTTCTATTTGTTTGAAAACGTTTCTAGTTATAAATAATAATAATAATAATAATAAATTTGATATATTTAATGTATTTTTTCCAGTATTAATATGTCAGGAATAGTTAAAAATAATTAAGATATATGGTCGAGGGGGTTAAACGAGACGGCGGGTAAATAGAGAAATATTAAGAAATGTTAAGTTTTTAAATAAAAAAAAAAATTTTTTTTTTGTTATGTTATGCCATCTGTAGATACTAGAAGGTCTGAAGTCATATTTGGAATGTGTTAGTGAAGTGTTCGGTAAATTGCTAATTGAAAATTTCACTTTTAAGAAAATTTAGAGTAAAATTTTTAGCAAAAAAAGTGCTGATGTAATTTAGTGATGTGATTAAATTGTAATTTTAAGGGACGTGTTCTGTTGAAAATTATTTGTTTAATGTAAGCGACATAGTCAATATGTCTACTGTCCCCATGACGGTTAAAATTATCAATATGGCGTCGAACTGTTTTTTTTTTTTTTGGCGATTTAGTAACTCTCTATAAAACGGGCTAAACAAGACAAACAATTGAGGGTAAAAAGAGA
>WUQG02096475.1:0-26041 GCA_011317285.2 Androctonus mauritanicus | reverse complement strand
TCCTACACTCACAAACATAACTGTTTACATTCTTAAGAAGAAAGTTTTCTCTAAATAATAGTCTTTCACTTATATGTAACTACTTTTTTTAACATTTAAATATAAAATACATAACATTTTTTTAAATAAATAAATATTGTTATTTATCTGCGATGTTTTTCGATAGTTTTCTATGCTAAATGATTCAATGACGTTGTTCAGTATATTATGGATACGGATAACAACTTTCTACGAAAAAAGTTGCTTATATAGAAAATGTTGACAATATTTATGTTTAGAATAGATAAAAATATTTATTTACTGTTAAGTAAACTCTTTCATATATTTATATTCCGGAGAATAAGATCAATATTTCTAAGAAAACTAGTTTAAGTTAATTTTCTGTTATTTAATTAATAATAAAGCAAGAATTCACATAATATATGCAAGACGTCTGAATTGAAATTTTGTTTTTTTTCAATTGCAAATTAATTAAATAAATTAATTTTAAAGATTTCTGTAAAAAAACAGAACTGTTTAAGTCCATTACACTGAAAAATATTCTTTTATCTTTTTATGGTTTGTTCTAAAAAAAATAAATATTTTATTTTCTTCGGCTTAAAGATGGATACAAAATTTCATTACAGGAAGAATAGGAGATTAGTCAGCTCTTACAGAAATGAAAATTTTGCTTACAGCATTCACCAAATTTCAAAATACATGCATTATTCGAGACGAAAAAATGAAGTTGTAGAATAATATTTCAAAGTTGAATTTTATGAAAATGAACGGACAATTCAATGTGCCAGAAATAAAGAGAAAGTCATCGAAAGTCATATATCTTCATAAAGTAAGATGGAGATTTTTTCCTACTTAAAGAAATTACTATGTATTCAGTTAAGATCACGTTTAAAATATATCGAATCTGTCATAGCAAACAGAATCTGAACTTATAATTTGAAGAGAATTCTTAAATTTATAACTTAATGCGAATTTCTAAAGAGCAAACGTTGCTTTTTTTTAAAGATTGATTTAATATAGATAAATGGAATCTTCCTAATTGCATATTAATGGCGTAAACTAGCAACTTTAATTCAATATACAGTCTTGAAAATTGTTCTGGAAAATAATATAAATTGTGCAAATATTTAATAATCTTAATTGGGAATTATAATCAAAGAGAATATTTTAAGGAAGATATGATTAAATAATTATTATTAGATAAACCTGATTTTTTTTTCTAAGATTATTATTCAAAATAATAATAAAATTATTCACCAGTTTTAAAGGAATGTATAAAATGATAGATTCCATCATCATTTCCATCATTTTATATATAATTTTAGAAAAATTTTTATTTATTTTAACACATTTAATATGCCACAATTAATTTCTCATTAGCCTACTTTCCGAAGGAAAATGAACTTCATAACATTGCGTTGCTATCTGTGTAACTAGTAATAACTTTGAACTAATTATTATATTTTCAATCAAATTCGAAAGGGATGATCTGTCTTCGAAAGCAATTTCGACGCTGTAACTTTTAACCCTGCAGCTCCAACTTCTTAAACGTGGCGATCATTCAAATATCCGAGATACTCTCTTAATATTTATTGAACTAATTAAATAAAATTGTTAAAAGTTTCGTAGTTTAAGGATGATCCCGATGACATATTAATTAACGATTTTTCTTCCGAATATGTAAAAATGGTGGATTTTCGAATTTTACGATATTTTTGAACGTATTTTGATTGATTTTTATGAAATTCAATATTAAAATCGATCGTGAAATAAAAATTAATCTCAGAATTTTATCTACTTAAAAATAGCAAACGTCCAAACTACTGAGGTTTCTCCCTATAACAGTTGAACTGTTTCATACATTTTTATGACATTCAATAAAGACGATATGCCACTGTGATTTAATTCTTCATATTTAATTATACAAAAATGGCCGACATGTTCGGGAAAAAAGCGATTAGTTGTTTTCACATCAGTTTGTTTATTTTCGAACTTACTTTATGATATGTTTATTTTTATCAAAAATAAAAAAATACGTAATTACCATTTGAAAAATTAAATTTAAAAAGTAATTTCAATTTTTGAAGAATGAAATGATTTCATTAGCTAATGAAAGTGTTTTTTCTATATACCTACGGTGGTTAAATTGCGGCTCTTTGGTACCTTCAGTGTGGCTCCATACCATGAAAGTCAATAGATTAATATGGAGCAAATACTTACTTAATTTTAAAAAATAGTATATTTATAATTTGTTTATTTATTGTAAAAAGTAGTATGCATATATACGAAATAAATTCAAGTAAAATATATAATAAACAATTTTTGAAACCACTGTTAAGATTATCCGAAAAAAACTGATATGGCTCGCATTGACCCAGATAGAAACTGATTGCGGTTCTCAACTATTTGAGATTCTTCTATATGGCTCGTAGTGACATAAAACTTGGCCATCCCTGCTACATACCAATTGATAACATGGACTACTGCTATACTTTTCAGAATTTTTTAAGAAACTGAAATTCTATACTTTATTTTTTAATCATTTGTTAGTATGACTACTAATCGTTATAAATTGTAGGATAAGTCCTTTGAGAAATACTGCAAAAAGTTTCAGATTCGTTCTTTTGGAAACTCTATTAAATTCTTAGAATAAATATAATATGAAGACCAGTCCTGAATATTTATATGATTGAAAGTTACTCAAAGTGGATGAACTGAACTTGTGAAATTTACATAAGTTCTATCTTAAAGTTGAAAAGTATTGTAAAAGTAGATTAGATAGTTAGATTTAAAAATAATAATGTCCTTATATATATAAAAACACATAAATTACTTGTAACATAGAAAAATTTAACTTCGTATAGACTGTTTTATTAACATCACTGTATATTTCTAAGTTATTGTTTCATGTTTATAACCAAACTCGTTTAAAAAAAAACAAAATGGTATTTATGTTACACTTTATTAGACATTTAGCTATTTAATGAAATTCTAAATATATTTTGTTGATAGCAATTGCACCAAATACGCTGCAATGCAGATATAGATGCAGAAGTCGCAACAAAGATCATAGAATAAGATCACGTATTGTGTAGTAGATGTAAGCTGTTTAAGAAAGGTGTAACGATTTTTTAATGCTTCAAAGAAGATACTTGTTAAGGAGCAATGCGGGTAACTTGCATAACTACTATAACCACATCGCATACTAATTGTAAAAGAATTATAAAAAAAAAAATAAATAAATATACGAATCTTTCATATAATTTTAAATTCAAAATAATGTAAATTAATAAAAGTTCATATTTAACAAACTTTATTAGATTTAATAAAATTTATTTTAATAGTCTTATAACTCTTGAAATTTTCATAAAATTTTTGGTTTCGGATTCATGTTTATAAACTTCTAAAACAGGAAATTCTTAATCAGGGATCCACGAACTCCTTAGGGTCTATGGAAAGATTTCAGGAGATCCGTGAGCTTGGATGAGAGAAAAATCAATTCATTATCTTTATTTTTACTACCGTTAATTAAATCTACTTTCATTTTCTTCTCTTATAAATGTATAAAATAAATTACAGTAATATTATTTATATGTGTGTCTTCACACTGACATATCTTTAATAAGTAAAATGTAACTTGAAGTTTCCTATATATTAAATGTATTTTCTTTTATTATTTAATGTGCTAAAAAAAAGAAAAGCTATATTACTGTATCACATTTTTTTTATATTTTGTTAACTGTATTTTAATATAATTGGTTTCCTTTGTAATTTTATTCTGAGCTTTTAAAGATAATATTCTGAGAAGAGGGCCTAAAAGGCAAGGAGATCCGTGGCCTTCTAACAGGAAAGGGGTCCATTGAACAATAAAGGATAACAACCCCTTCTAAAATATTCCGAATTATTTTTTGTAAATTTTGAAAGACAACTCCAAAATACTTTCTTGAAAATTATAAAAATTACAGGATTTTATTGTTATCTTCTGTTGTTATGAAAACATAATTTTCATTTAAATTATACGCCTGAAACTTTATAAAAGTGAAAAGTTTAATGTTATAAATCTATACAGTGTATGTAAAAAGAAAACGGAAATCTATGCTTGACTGTTGGTTTATATACAGTAACGTCATCCTTTTTATCTGTTTTTCTTATTACTTTATCAGTGTTCAATGTATATACACATTTTATTGGACATCCTGTACTGTGTACTGAGAAAGCAAATCTATCAAAACTGTCGACGATACCAGTATAAAAGAAGAAGAATATGGAGGACATGAATGTATTGATAGTTATTAACATATAACTACAACAACAAGATTGATTAAACCATGTCTCTGTTTTACAAAAAAAAAAAAAAATGAATTATTTATTTTACTCGATTTCTTTCATGATAAATATATATATATATATATATATACTGTATATATATAATTCTAATTTAATATAACATTATAAATTAAATATATTAGTCGTAATACATTATTCAATTGTTCGAATTTTATTTTTTAAGAAAGTGTTTATTCAACGATTCGGTAAGTTAGATAATAGTTTTATTAAATTAAGATGACTGTCAAAGTTATGTTGAATAATTAAACTGAATACTCACGCTATGACAGTTTAGGTAAATAAGATATATTGTAGCGTATAATAAATTGGCAGTTTGCATAACGTATTTATGTAGATTGTAAATAAATCTTTCACGTATTGCATCGGGAACGTGGAACTAAGAATGTTACTGTATAGTATTCAGGGTAACTATTTTTCCTATTTTAATTTTTTAATACGTGAGAGAAATGGCAATTTTATAAAAGAATAAAAAAAAAAAATAGTAAGAAGATCTTTTATTGTTTTAGAAAATTCAATTTTTTAAAATCTCTCTTTGGAAATAAAATTTGAAATATTGTTTTCACTTTAAAAGTTTTTTTTTTTTTATCTATCCAAGAGATCTTGCAACCGGTTGAAGATAGAATTTCAAAATTTCCAAAGACTGTTTTACTACTTTAGAATGATAAACTGCGAATTTACTAGGTTTTTTCCGCTATTAAATGGCCACAAAATAGCCCATTTTTAATTATCTTCTCCAACAAATTTTCGTTCGTTATTAGAGACAAAAATCCGAGTTAATACCAATCACGATTAATTATTTTCCCATAATTATACGATTTAATTAACATTAAAATTCGTGTATCGTTAGAATATAAGTTAAAAATTTACGATAAAGAACTTTCAGTCAGGATTGCTTCGTAGTGACGTACTTGATGCACTGGCCCGAAGCGACAAAATTTCGAAGCGACAAAACGTATAAAAAAAAATTTTGTAAATATAAATATAAAATATTCGCCTGTCTTTTTACAGTTTTTATGCCCAGAAGATTTGCGACAATACAGGAAAAACTATAGGGAGAAATTTTAGAAAGTAACGTCTTAAGGGAACAACAAAATTCTAGTATGATTGGGACCAGTGGTGGAATTTTAATGCGACGGGCTTTGCAATGAGGGGGCTCAGAATTATAGAGGGTCCAAATTCTCCTAGTCTGTACTTTCTTTATCCTTTTTTTTAGATTAACAACGTAATACAATAAAAATTAAATGCACCATGAAAAGAGTGAAACGGTCATTGAATCATAGTAGTGCGACGGTAGGAGCAGTAGCCAAAAATATGGAAATCAAAGATGTGATTAGAGATTTTGCAAATTAAAATCTAGAAGGAAGAATTTTAAATATATTTTCTTTCGATAAGTTTCAATTTTGTTCTTTTTTTTTGTTATTTTCTAATAAAAATATCTAGATAAATTTTTTTTTTGTGATAGGGGTTCGAATCATATTTTGCGGGGAGCCAAAATTTTTAAATTCCGCCACTGATTGGGACAACAGAATGAACTGAGTTCATTCAAAATTTAAAATCAAAATGGCTACCAATTTCAATTTTGAAATTTTTAAAATATAATAAAATATAAACAAAATCTGTTTCACTAAAAATCTTTTATATGAAACAAAATGTGCGCTTGGAGATTTGCTTTACAATTCACTTTTTGTTGTTGTTATTGTTGTTTTGTATTTCAACTGTTGGCCGTACTCCAACTAGGTCTCAGTTATAAAAAGCAAATTTTGTTTTGACTAATTCTCGTTTTAATGTTATTATTTATTAATATTATCATCGTATATATACACCATTAATATGATATACAAGCATACTTTCATCGCTTATTATAAATCTATACGCATTTGTTTAATGTCATCAGCATATGTTAGACAAATTTATGATGTTTTTTTTTTATTATTCACTTATATAAATTTTGACATTCTTCAACTCATAAAACGAAATCTGTTAAAATATTGGTCAACCGAAAGCAGAATGTGATTGCATACAAGCCATTTTGCCTTTGAAAATGACTTTGAAAATCGATATTTTACTTTAATGATGCGAATATAAATTATTTATCATAATTATTAATCGTTAATTTGTTATTTAAATTTCCTATCTAATGACATCTCATTATATTTACAATTTCAGTCGATTATCTTAATATATTTATACATATTTTTTACTTTGTTAAAGTTAATTTAGATGAAATTAAATTTATAAAAAAAATGTTTTGTTTTGTCAAAACAAATATCATCCATGCAGACAAGAAGAGGTTTAAAAAGAAGTTCATAACAACACTCGAATTTTAAAGTAATTAAAATAATCTCACAGCATTATATGGATATATGCGAGAAGGTTATTTCTGACTTTCTGCAAAGAAACAATGTTTAAAGAAGTGGATATAGTATTACTTTAAAAAAAATGAAATTGTTTCCTCCAGAGTTAACATCTTCCAGCAATGGAGTGCAAAGGAACGTTTCTAAGTCAACCATTAATGAATGAAGGAGTGTGCGATGGAGTATGTGACGTGGAAAATTGAAACCTAAAACGAGAAACTTTAATTGAATTATATTCTATCTGCAAAGCAGTTTCTCTGCCTTTTCGACAAATTTTTCTCAGTTTTAATGAACCTAATCGCAAACTTAACAAACTTCATCTTTATGTTTAAAAAATGAATAAAAATTTTTTCTTCGTGTATATATAGTTGAGATTAATATAAAAAAAAAATAATAATAAGTGGATGTTTAAGTGGTAGTCTCATATATTTAATAAATGTCAAATTATAGACCAAATCGAGAGTTATAATTTGCCAAGTTGATCTGTCAAATTGTTGTTCCAATACTTCTCCACCAGCTGACAACTTGATAAAGAAGATTTCTTACCACACGTTCTCCACTTTGAAATCAATTAGAGGTTTTCACAGTTGGAAGAAAAGGAAAGAAAGGAAAAAAATAAAAGCTGTTTGTGTTGAGATCACGTTCCTTAAACCGCAAAAACCTTGTTTTATTTCCTAAATTGTTTGCAAACTCTCTTTTTAAACTAACTCTTTAAAGTTTAGTATAAATTTAAAGACTTTTTACCAGTATTTCTAATCATTCTAATCAATATACAAAACTTAATGTCTAAGAAAAAGTTCGTTTTCTTAAAAGATACGATACGTATTCAAGAATTTATGAGAAAAATGGTTTTCCTACAGATGAAAAGTTAGAATAGTATAATTGGAACGTTCTTGTTTAACATGAAAAAGTGAAATAGACATCAGTTTATTTGTATAAATTTCTATGATACCTCCGGGGAAAGATGCAGTTTCCATACTACCTGCAGGCAACAAGGTTGACAGTTGGATGTTTGCCAAGACACCATCTGTTCCACCTGTGCCATTAGTTGGTCAGATGGAAACAATTATTTCGAGACTTCTACTAAACACTTGATTAGATCGCAAGCTTTTTTTTTCGAATCTCTAAGTGCTTAATAAGATTCAGTTTGTTTTAATTGATCGAATTAATTCGTGACGTCCCTTTTAATTTAGAAATGTTAAAGATTTTCAAATGGCAAGCATACTTTTGACAAGTTTAAATAAAGAAAATTTAGAGTTGTGACGTCTTTCAATTCTAGAAAACTCTAATCAGGGAGATATCGCATGCAATCGTGTCATAACGAATACATAAAAAACAAAATGCTATTGCTTTCCATTTAACACGATTTTAGCCTGAATATGTCAACCACATATATTTTAAAAACTTTTCTTATGCATAAACTTCATATAAAAAATGTCCAACTTTAGTATAACCATCGACAAAATGTTTAAAAAAATTTTTTTTCTGCATAATGAAAGCAAGGTATTTGTAAACATGTTGCTGGTAATTTTAACAAACTGGTATTTTTCTGTTCCACGAAAGTTCTCTTCGTTTGCAATTATCGGCGAAGTTATTAACAAGACATCTGAATTAATGGTGTGCGGTTGAACGTCAGATTATAGTTCTCCTAACATATTGCAATCGAAATGGGATTCTTGCCAAGCTATCGACAGATTCTTGGAAGGTTGTAGTAGCGTGTTAAGTGAAAATGGATTAAACACTCACAAAAAAATGTCTGCAATTATTTATATATATATATATTTTTTTTATATTTTTAATATTTTGAATATTATCAAATTGATAGGTAATGCATTTTTACTCGCGATGTTCGAGATTGTCACGCTTTACGATTATGTCTTCTGGAACTAGCGAAGATAATTATTCAATTTTGGACATTAAAATTTAAATGAAAAAGTGCACATTAATCAAATATTCTATTTATAAAAATTTAGAATATTTTGCTTAAAGGAACAATTTAAAATTAAATATAATTAAAGCATTGTTAAAATAGGCAAAAATAGAATCGGAAGATCTGTAACTTCGTTATTGAGTTAATCATTTAATAATTTGCACAACACGTATACAGACATACATTTCGACTTTTATGTCGATTTCGGAACAGAAAAGACGAAGAACAGTCAAGATTTTTAGAAAGACTTCGACCCGAGTTACTGGAGTCAGAACAATGTCTGTGGATTGTCAGAAAGAAAAATCGATTTTCAAAATTTTTTTTTTCTTCTCCAAGAGTAGATTATCTTTCATGGAGAACGTCCTTCTTGTAGTAAGATTAATAATATTGACACTTTTTTAAGAGAAATAGACTACATTCAATTACACCTGTTTTTTTCAATTTTTGACATACATGAGGCTTTAAATAATATTACAGTGCTACGTATGATTTATTTATTTCAATTTTTTTCAATGCAAAATCGAGTACAAAAAAAATAATATTAGTGAATTTAACGCGTTGATATATAACGCATAACGCATTTAATGAATTTAACGCATTGAGTACAAAAAATAATCTTAGTGAATTTAACGCATTGATATTGTATATCAATGCGTTAAATTCACTAAGATTATTAAATACAAGGGGTTAAATATTTTACAAAAAATAATTTAGAAATTCGTGTAACGAGTTTTTTTAAATTTAACCCCTTAACTTTCCTTCTTTTACAGAATTTATGTAGTGAAAATTATCAAAAGTATCCGTGTTTAATTGGTGAGAAGATTTATGATTTTCGAATTTGCTGCGGTATAAAATTTTAAATTTAAACTACAATGCATTGAGAGCGGAAGTGGAATATCCGAATTTTTTTTTTAATTTTTATTTTAAACTTTCCTCGATTTCTTTTCTTTCGTGCGTCATTTCCGCTTTGATGACCCGAACTCCAGCGGTCGCCATGGTAACAATCTAACAGAACCTAATCTGCATAAAGGGACAAGGAGCATCCATTGATCTGTTCTGTAGACTGTGCCAAGTCGAACAGAACCAAATTGTGAGAAGGGGCGTACAACTGGAAATCTTACACAAAAGCACCACGTGGTGATGTGTCTTTAGAAATCATCTTTGTTTACTGTTAAGAGAAAGTTTTCTTCTTCTGTTTTGATGTCCGTATGAAATATCTAACAATTTTAACCTTTCCTGTAAATCAATGTTTTAGTATTTTCTACGATAACCGTGCTATTAATTACCGAAATTTCTGGATATTTGCCAGTTTTAGAAGGGTTTATTACTAGAAGAAATTTTTGGAAAGATTTATGAAAGGATTTATGATTTATACGATTTTGAATTTCCTTTTTTATGTGTTTTATATTAGGAAATTTAATGTTCTAATTTCGGATTATAGCTGAATGCGTTCAAAAAGCATCTTGTATATGCGACGATCATCATCTTCGTTCTTATCGTTCGAAATAGCGATGTTATACATTTTTATTCATCCATCTCGATAAAATATCGAAAAACCTTCCTTTCTCTTCTGCCGCGAATTCTTGCACAGTTGCATATAAAAATTATAATAATTATTCTCCATTATGAGAAGCTAAAATTCTGGCTTTTCTTCTAGTTGGTAAAAGTAAAACAACTTTTTTTAAATATCGAGTAATCGATTCTAATTTTAAAAAATCTCCAAATATTTGTTATTCACTCGGTTTGATGGAAGATGGTGATGTCAACAGCACGTTAGGGACTTCATCTGCCATTAGAAGGAACTCTGTTTGACGAAGCGTACGAATATTCTGTGTGACCTGGATACTATACCGGAAATGGAGTATATATGTTTCCAGTCACGATCCCTGTACGTCACTATAGCGATATCCGATTGGCTTCTTGTCTAGGATCAACAGTCCTAGTCCAGATTAAGCCGAAAGAACATTTTTGATGTTACTCTAAAAATATTTTCAAGAATTATTCTGAAAGTATTCCAGCTGAATACCGTGATTTAAAGATTTACTTCTGGCCATTTTTATATATTTTACTGTTTTTATTAAAAAAAAGTCAGTTTAAAAAAAAATTCAATATTTTTCGTTTTATTACTTCAAACAGGTATATATATATATATTTTTAGTCTAATGAATTTTTATATCTTACTTTATATTAAAAAATATATATTTTTCTAAGATTATTTAATTGCTAAATAACTAAAATAAATAAAGATTCTGAATTATTCTAAGAATAAAAATATAAACGAGTACGTTTATAATTAAATAAAAATTATTATTTTTCAGATCAACTTTTGAGATATTTGGATTTAAAACCAGACTAAATAAATATTTAGATAATCATTTCTCTTCTAAAACGTAATTAAATATATCATCAAAGGCGAATTTTAATTATATTAAACAAACTATAAATTATTAATATGTGGAATTATTTTTATACGAATTAAATCCTGCATCAAACAAAAAATTATTAATTTATAGTTTGGGATTATGGAAATTAAAAATCGAATGAAAAAAACTTGGTTAAATAGTAAAATTCTTAAACTATTATTAGCAACTAAGCATTATAGCTGAATAGAATGGAAGAATTTCAACATCTATTCAATATAAGGAAATAAACGTCTTCTGTAAATGTCGTTTACTGCCATACTACTGTGTTAGACAGGAATGACGACATCAAGGCGCCCGGAGTCCCAAGTTACAACCTAATGAACTTGTACATGGCATCATTTTAGCTAGATGCTCTGTACACGCTAACCATCGCCTCTAGGTGATAAAGGTCACTTTGATGGTTCTGAGTAGTCGATTCTCGTACACCGATACAACTTTCTTGAGTGACATACGGCAAATAGAAGTTGCACATTCCTTCCGGCAACATTACCTTGCTAGGAAGTACTTCTTTACTCATTTGTAAGAGATAAATAATAATTGAGTTCCTTAATTTTATGAAAGATTTTTTTTGACGATTTACACTTATTTTTATGTTTAGAAAACGAAGAAGATAACAAATGTTTTCTGTAAGTTATTGAAAAACTTTGAAAAAATTATAATATGCGAACTTATACATGCTTTATGCCTAGATACTCAATAAAGAAATTTTTTTACATCCTTCCTTTTGACAAATGTTTCCAGTTTCAATAAGAATCTTTTTTCATGCATTTCATATTTTCTTTCTTCTTCAAGATGTGAATTTGCAAAAATTAGTTTTTACATAAAATAAAGACGAAGAAATAAATTGCTTTTAATTCAAACTTTTGATTTTTGAATAAAATTAATATCGCAGCATAAAAAACACAGTAAAATATTTATATCAGTAAAAAACTGAAAAAAAATAAAATAAAATCTTTGAAGAATAACATGAATCAGAATAAGTAAGAATTCTTTCTTGTCTATAGTAAAGAAAACAAACATAAAATTTTTTCTATCTTTAATAAATTTGTAAATATTAATTTTTTATGAGATCATTTTCTGAATATTTTCTGATAAAAAAGCACATTAAGGAAGGCAATTATTTTTTAAATTTCGACAAGAACCGAAGCTATAATCGAACTTTTTCCAGGTAGCAAACAAGCTAATAAATTTCTAGATAAGGTAATAAATTAAATAAAAGGAAACATAAAAAAATACAAACGGTATAATGACGATGTAAAAGAAATTTTTTTTACTGGTACGGCGATCAGGCATGGAAACATTGATGGGAAACAACGATTTCTTAGTTGAAGTGGATGTTTTTTCTTTCGATTTGTGTTATAGGTCTTACTAATAGTGAATCTCTTCCATCACCTAATCCGATAAATACTAATTCCATCACTATTAATATAAATCTCTTCCTGACGTTACATAGTAGACTTCTTTCCCTAAGAAATTGTATTTATATAGCAGATTAATAATGATTTTCTGTAAAGAAAGCAACAAAATTCTCCTGATAAAAAAAGGAAACAGGTAAGGAAAAAATTGCTTTCGGTTTTTTTAAACAGTAGTACGCTCAAATTAAGTTAAATTTTTCGTTAAATATGTAATAAGTTTAAAAAATAACATAGAAAATTAATTCTGAATTTACCCTGCAGTTTAGCCTTCGGATGAATATTTTTTTTTTTTTTTATCGTTTGAAATGTATTAACAATGGCTTTGTGCACCGCATCATACTGGTAAGTGTCTAACTGGAAATTTAAACAGTTTGTAACATTTATCTGCGGAGTTGAGAATTTTTGGTAACATCATCTAACTAAGCATTTACAACAACGCGTTAATTACCATCATCAGCAAGCACGATTAGTTTCAAGATAACTAGTGGTGTGCGATAGAGAAACATGTCATCAATTTGTCTGTCACTTCAATGCTGAACACCGAGTGAATCTCTTTACATCATTATTGTTCCATATTTTCTTCCTTTAAGATATAGTTATCTTGTGAGAGAAAAGTTGTATCCGTTAATTATGCAAATAAGTACGCCTCATTAAGTAAATGAGTTGTTTGAGAGTTTTTTCTTATTTTTTTAATTTAATTAACGCAATTAAATTTTGCATTTTATGTTAATATATATTAATAATTAATAGAGAGAGAGAGAGAGATGTAAATTTTTATTTACTTTTGCTCCATATTTTAAGTTGTAACTTTTATCACATAGATAACATCTTTACACCGAGGTGAGAACATATTAATTTATATAAATATTAAAGGACTATTTTCGCTAAACTTTCAAGAAATTTTGCCTAAATTATTTTCAGATACCATTTAAAAAATATTATGGAAGTTAAAAGAAGACATAATTTTAAGCTGAATTAATTAAAAAACAAAAGTTTTAAAACTGTAGCCAAGCAAAATGACAGATTAAAGAAATAATTTTTAATTAACAGTGAATAAAAATTCAGATATAGATTCAATATTTATCGTTATAACTGAAGTTTAATCATTATAGATAGAGTCATTCAAAAACATCTTTCTCATTGCAGCATCAGATTTTAGTGCAACATTTTTTGGAATTTGTGATAGTTGAATTGTCCCACTGCTCTGGATATCATTATTATTATCTAATAGATCAAGATGTGTAGAAGTAAAATATCTGTCCGTGTACAGGGCGATTCAGAAGATTGGGAGAAAATTGAAGGAGCATGTAGAGAAGGCAATTTTAAGCAAAAGTTCTTAGGTGATTTTTTGATTTGAAGTTTCGTTAAAAAGATATAGCACCTGAAAGTTTTGTGACGTCATTTTCTCTAGATGTTAAAACGTGTGAGTAAAATTCCGAAAGTAAGCCAAGCCGCAGCCATTTCTAGACCGGTTGTACTCCTGAGAATCTCATAACAGATTTATGAAATACTCTTAGGGTTGGCAGCATTTATTATGCAAAGGTTACATCAGCATGGATACAATTGTACGACGCCTACGCACAATTTTACAAAAGTTGTTCGAAATGCCGATCACCACATTCAATGCGAACATAGCATCGTCAAACGAAACTCTGGAGTACTCTCTCAAAAATCCCCGCCATTCCACATACCACGTCAGATGCTACGCACCACACCATACCAGATATGTCACGAAACTTTCAGGTGTTATATCTTTTTAACGAAGTCCCAAATAAAAAAAAATATCCATAAGAACTTTTACTTATAATTGCCTTCTCTATATGCTCCTTTAATTTTCCAAAACCTTTTGAATCACCTTATATATTATGCATACTTATGGCTCAGTTTTTGTTAACCATATCATTGCCTTTCTTCCAATATCGAGATCTTCAAATTCTAGGTTTTCAATGATATAGCCTTTTCAAACTTCATATAAAAAATTTAGTCCTTAGTCTTATTTTTTATAACAGAAAGGATAAGAATATTATTATGAGAAAATGCTTTTAAAAATAAGATTTATGAAAATATTTATAAGTTTTATTTGGGTAGATAGAAGAATTTAAAATATCGTGATATATAATTTTGAATATTCATTCTTCATTGATGAAGAAATCATTTCTATAGCTTAACTTGTCCAATACAAGAAAACTTGAATACTTTTATTGCGTTATTGGATTAATTGGAAAATTATCCGAACCATAATTCAATAAAAATAAAATTCTTCTAGAACTAAAAGAAATCAGAAACTTCTAAGTTATTTTTAAGATTTAATGAAAGAATCATTTCAAAACTTCTAGATACTCTTCTGCTTGACTCTTGTCTTTGGGGACAACGTTATGTAATGAAAATTGTTGTCTTCAGTCTTTGAATCATTTGTTGGATAAAAAAAATATTTTTTTTTTTTTAACTAAGAATACAAATAGAGATAACAAAATTTTATTTTGTGTACAAACTCTATGCAAAAACGATAATATTATTTAGAACATTTTAAAAATTGATATAATGAATATTAATATAATATTTAAGAAACGGAAGTCACGTATCAAAGAAATGAGTTCACGTTTCAAAAGAATAAGCCACGCTCTTAAAAATAAATTACTTGTGAAAGAAAAAAAGTGCAATTATTTTTTTATGTAAAAAATAATAATTTTTTAAATATAATAATATATAAATTTTTGAAAAAAAATATTTATATATTTCCCATCAGAATTTTCTTGGATATATATATATCGAAGTAACAGAAAACAATGGATGTCAGTAACGAAATATATGCAAATAATCATGATTAAATACAGCCTAAGATGAACAAAACTGACGATTTGTACATTATGAATAATCATGAAAATTACGTGATCATTTCCAGCCTTGAAGCTCTGATAACTCATATCAAGTCTGGCTTTTAGCCAATTTGTCAAAGATCAACTAAAATTTTAACCTGTAGTCGATTTTTTGGCAAATTTAATCTTTGTATTGTCTGGATAAGCCAAAACAATTATAGGAATGGTTAAATTGAAACGGGTTTCCTATCAGAGACAAGATAACAATCTCTGGCACTTTCTATTTGTCCTTCCGTCAAAACATCAATAAAGATGAAAGAGTGAGAAGAGGAAATAACGTTGTTTCCATAGTAACGATATGGGGAGGGGATCTTCTACCACAAATGAGTTTGGGTGCTTGTCAGATGCTTAAAGTGATGATGACAGGACAATCATCGATTGTAGCATCGTTCCACGTTCTTATCATGCTAATGGTATCTATTTTGCATCTTGTTGTGTCTGTTTTTTCCCAAGCAGTCACTATTTTAACGACTTCCATATCGGCAATCGAATGCTTTGTAACATGACGCGAAGCATTTCCAACATGAATTTCCAACTTTTGAAAAATTCTTAATGATGAATGACTAGTTTATTGGAATATCTGAATATTGTATCATTATATTATTTGATATAAAGCTTTTTCTAGATATTTTGCTATAAAATTTCAACCCAACTAGTTGAAAATTTCATATCATCATTTTAAAACTTTTAAATTTGCATTTATTTTCTTAAGAATTTTTAAATTTGTTTCTACGTTTGTTTAATGAATTGAAAAAAAAAAATAATGCCTAAAAATGTATATAAAAATGCTTAAACTTCCTTTTTATGATTTTCGGTAAATTGGAAAATTAAAAGAAATAGAATTTAAAATAATTTTAATATATTTTAAAATATTTCGAAATTAAGAAATTTTCCAAAATTCTAAATATTTACTAGAAGAAAAAAAAAATAAAATTGAAAATTCATTAAGTTGAGAAATTTAAGATTAAATTAATTATAAATGTTTTTTATAAGCCGAAGCTAAATTTACTAAAATTTTTACATCAGAGACAATAATTAAGAGAATTATACGAATGAACTTTTATAAATTTAATTATTCTATTATAATTTTGAATATTTCACAATAAAATTTGTTGTAAGCAGTATTTTTGTTATTTGTAGCTCGAAATTCGATGCACTGAATACAACTATATACTGTAGATGTATCATTTTTCTGTTGTTTTCTTTTCAAAATCACACTAAATCAAGATAAATTTCAAAATTTAGATTTTTTTTTTTCAGAAATATTGCATCATATCCAAGTTATAAACAGGAATGTTTCTGAATATTTGCATTTATAAATTTCTCTAGTTTGGCTTTAACGTCGTATGATAAAAAATAGTAATAACTACAATGAATCAATTTTTATGTTATTCAGTATTTTTTTACTTATTTAGATTTTGTGTAAAGATAATTAATCACAAAGAAATAATAATAATACTATGATAAAAAAAAAAATTAGAAATTCGTCAACACGTTTAACACCATTTAAAAAATTCTCAAGTTACAACATTCCTGTAATCAACATATATACATTAATGGCAAAACATGATTGAACGAATGTCTCCCTTTTGCTGCATGCATATAAACAATAGATTCATACAAATGTTGATATCATAATAAATATCTAGTACTGACTTGGATTTTTGTAATAATCAAAATTTTTCTTCTTTAATAATGACTAAAAACATAAGAAAAAATAAATTAATTAAAATATAATTCTTCTAAAAATACAAAATTTGCATAAGGCTCTACGACTTAAAAATATGATATGTTAGTTAAGCTGTCATATCACAGTTGGGGCATTCTATATCTGGTGGCAGCCATTTTTAGAGCCCATTATAGGTCCAATATCCGTAATGGAGGTAATCAGAGAGTTAGAGTTCAATGGGCCGGGCTCGAACCCTTCCTGAAAAAAAACTGAAATTTATGGACCGGATTTGAACCCAGATTCTTAAAATGGTAAGCAAATACTTTATCACGCCATTCATGCAGAATAAAAATTATAGGCGTTTTCATTTTTTCAGTATTTAATACATATTATTTTATCATCATATGCAAGAATATTATTGGGGCTTAACTAAATATCACAAAGTCTAAAATACAAAAATTTCAAGTTAGACTGTAATTTTATACAGTATCGGCATTTCTAAAATAAATATAAATTCAACATGCGTATAAAAATTTAATTAAGAAAATACTATTTAAAAAATATCTTTCTAGTTATTTTTAAAGTTTTTTTTTTTAATATCTTGCTGAGATTTTAGCATTCAGTACATCTCTCTGGACGATTAATGAATTTTCTTGCTATTATTTTTAAATTCTCCTTGGAGTGATACCCACAAAGTCGCTTTCATTTTAAGAAAAAGAAAAGAGATTAAAAGGATTACTGGAGTAAAACTAAGAGTGGATTATCTACGGTTGTGACAATATATCTCGATCATTTATCGCCAGATGCCTTCTATTTAACTACATGGTTGATAGTTGGAGGCAAAAGCTGTTTCTATTCTATTCGCTTTTGATGTTACGACCATCTGCGTATAAATAATCGAAGTTTACTTTTGCTTATCTCCGAAAATGGAGATAGATGAACGGGTTACTATAGTAACAAGTTTTACAACAGAATAGTAAAATATAAACGACCATTGATTCGTTAAGTGGTTTCAACTTGACAATTTTATATCAATACATTTCAATTTAAAACATGCGACATAGATTAATTAATTTTTATCGATTAAAAGTCGATATCTTTGTATTGGTACTATGGTTAAACAAGAGTGTTTACTTGTGTTGTGATCGATGAGATGAGATGAGACAGGCCATGTTTACGTGGACAAAACAAAAGAAAATTGAATGATTTGTTGATTTTTAAGAATGTGCGATATATGCTTATGCAGACGAGTCACATCTTTTAGATACATTATATAGTTTTTGACAGAATAAAAGCTGAATAAAATATTACAGATGAAATTATTTAGTCTTTGTCAAACAATTTTATAGGTTTTTTTTGTTTTTTAATAAAACAGATTAATATTTATTGAATTTTATACGCTTAAAGGCGTAAAAATAAAAATTTGGGATTCTTAGATAAGTTGATAACGATCGTGTTTCTGATCTAATTAAACTGGAAGGTAGTTTATGATTTTATTCGCTCGTAAATAAAAAAAAGAGAAAATTCTTTATGTTATGTAGCATTATGACGTTTTCAGTATCGACTCACTTTTGGGTATAGTAAAGAAAGGAGCCAACATAAATATCTTGATAAAATTTCCATACAGAATCACAGGATTTGATTCCAGACATAATAGAAAAAAGTTTATATTTTTCCTTCTGCCACTTAGTTATGAAAAATAATACACTTTTATTTTTAATAAACAAATAAAAATATCTTTATTTTTTTTTCGTAAGAATAATACGAAATTTGTTTTATGAATAAATATTTTAAAACAAATATGATTTATATTTAAAGAAAAAATTTCGAATTTTCGTTAAAAGTTTTTTAGTACAGTTGAATGGTGATTTAGGATATTGGTTATGTAAAAGATTATTTGCGGTCTGGGTCATGTGATTTAAGAAGGGGAGAGAAGCACTTTAGCAAATGTTTTTAAAGTGACAAGCAAACATTCATTTTTCCTAAGCGTTTGTTTGTTTAAAATCTTAAAAATTCATTCGGCTCTAGTGTTCTTTAGACGGGAAAGGATATATATTTTAGTTTTTATTAAAAGTGGTAATAAATTCTTTTTTTTCGTTTTAATATTCAAACCTTTTTTTTTATTTTTAAGAGTGATTACAATTTCTACTTCATCGCCATCTCCGACTCTCTTTTATGACTTTCATAATCTTCATCTTCTCCCATTGATTACTGAGGATTAGTAGGACGCCTTATTAAACATTCGACAGAGAATTTAATGCTTACGTGACGGATTTCAGTCAATTTTGTTTGTTTAGGTATTAGTTAAGAATGCGAAATGAGTTTGGACTTTGTATAACAATTGACAGTCCTCGATTTTCACGAAATGATAATTTGTCAGATATACGTGTAGTTTTGAACAGCGAAAAATTAGATGAAGAATAAGAATGAACAACGATTACTTTTATAAATTCGAAAATTTCTGTGTTCGTTCTTAGTATCGACTGTTTTGTGATTTGTTAGTACGTTACAACCAAACTAACAGCCTGAATTAATATCAATACATTATTCTCTTGGGTCGATCATTTATGTGGTCCAATAACCATTCACATTCACCTGTTTATACTTCCATGTAAAGTGTAGTTAATATGTTTCGCATCATCTCTTCTTCAATTAGATTTGGCAGATTTAAAAGAAATTACATCAAGCAGATTAAAATTTCAAAATAAAAATTAAAAAAAAAAAATTTTAGTTTCATCATCAAAGCGTTAATTAATCATTCTTTGCCATCCTCCCTCCTCCGTTAATTGCGAATCAATTGTTGTTTTGAAAAAAAAAACTCTTTATCTTTTAACTTTCATTCAATTTTTACTCATTTGCTTACTTCCTAAATATATATATATATTATTATTATTGACATATTCTGCATTGTGTTAGATAAGCAAACAAAACTTATTAATTTTGCAAAACTAATAAATGAAATTAAGAAAATTAGAATTAGTCGAGAATTTTTATTGTAATTAAAATTTTAATGCAGTATTTAATAAACATTTTTTTTTTTCTTCTAATTTTTATTTCAAATGCGAGTTAACCAATCATCGGAAATTATTCAAATTTAAATTTTGTTTTCGTCCAATCACCAGCAATTTGTATTTTGAATTATTTGACGAGTTGCATCTTTTTGTATGTAATAAAATAATAATATTTTAATCGAATCATTCTCGTTTACATTTAAATTAATTAAGTAAGTAATAAAAATTTTGAAACTAAACGAATAAAAACATATACTTCAAATTCTACAAGTTTATTTCTATCTTATTTTTTATTTTTAAATATTTAAAGCGTAAATAAATAAATAAATAAATAAAATGTTTTGTTTACTTTCTTCTGGTTCTTTTCTATGAAATAAAAATACTGTACACTGCTAAACATTTATTAAAAATAAAAGAACTCATCATGATAAAATAGAAACAGCCGAATTAGACTTTTAAAAAACTTCAACTTAAATTTAATTTTGATAAATAAAATTTATAACTGATAAAAGTTTTATAGTAGCTAACATATAAACGAATTATATCGTTTAAGTTTATTTTTCATTCGTTAGAAAAAATAAATAAATAAAAATTTTGTTCTACTTCCGAAAACATGAACTCTAGTTTTTTCTATCGATCCGACACTGTTATGAGCCATTTTTGGTCGAGAATTTATCTCACAAGAACAGGTAATCTTTACCGTTCTCGTTCCCAACGAATTTGTTCACAGTCACGACCTTAGATATCTCTCACTTAGTTCTATGATTGTCTGATAAGAGAGATCATTTTTCAAATATCGATGAATAGTAAAACTGAAAAACTTGTCTTTTCTTTCACCTAGATTCGACAGAAAATGTATGTCTGAAAAAGAATACTGTATGTAAAAAGTTTAAAGGAAAAAAAAGTACTCAAAGATTAATCGAACCCTTTAAACAAAGTTCAAAAGTGAAACTAGATTATAAAAAAAAATATATATATAAATTTTTTCTATTAGACTTTCTCAAAACTTCATATTTTAATATACTTACTACAACTAATTTTATTTTGGCTTCTATTTATAATGAAGCAATTTTTAGAAAGGGGAAAAAAAAACTAAAAATCGACTCTCAGTAATTCACTTATTTATGCATTTAAGCGAATTATAGTTTGTTTTAATGCTATTAACTTCTTTAGAAGAATTAAGGATGTTTAACCCATTTGCAATAATTTGTAGGTATATTATATATACCTTTTGTTATTGATAATTAATTGATTTCGAAAGAATAATAGCACCGAATTTTTGGCTTTAAATTCAATTTTAATTTTAAAGAAAATACTTTAATTCTATTTAATTATGAATATTGTTAAAACAATATATAGTGCTTTTGATAAATATTTAATTTTTCACCTAGTTCTTCTTTTGTGTAGGCGTTTAAAGTTTAAATGGAAGTTACTTGACGTATTTTAAAACATTAAATATTCATTTTTATTCTCTTGTTCACAATTCTGTAAATTTTATCAGTTGTTTATTTATTTTATTACGAATTAAAATTCGATTTCAAATGGGACTTTTGATAAATTTAATTATGCGAATTAAGTTAGACTATTTCGATGAAAGGTTAACTCGAACCGTGCTTGTCATCTGGAAGTTATAATTTATTTATTTTATCTTGAGATGAAAATTGAGAAGAAGCAAAATACAAAACTAAACGAAATTCTCGCGTGTTAGTTCTCATCTAAAGAAAGAAAAAATGTTGCGAGAAAGTGTTGCAAACATAAAACGCATTCACGAACTTAACCAATGACCATTACTCATTTTAAATTTTGAATTCCAAACAAAATTTTGAATTTTCTTATATTAAGTTAAATAAATTAATATTTTAAAACGAATAACATATCAATAACCAACCGTGATCGCTCAATATTCAAAGAAAGTTTTTTTTTTATAAATCAGTTTGTGTGTAGTCTACCATTCATTACATTAAAAGCATTCGTTGTAATGAAGATTAACGTTTTCTTTATTAGTTATCCTTGTGAGAATTGATCTGTCGTAATGTTCTGGTCACTGCACTTTCCGCAAGCAGAAGGGTAATGGGATTTGGTCAACAATCGCTTGGAAACAATCATAACTTAGGAGAAGGATTAGGTACTTGAATCTCTTATCTTTATCAGCAACTACTGTAGTAAACGGATGAAGTTCTTATGTTGCTTTTACGTTATTTTCGGCTTTTATAAGCATTATAACAAGTTCGCTCCTTTTCTTTAGGATTTTGAAATTTGAAACAATTGATGTTTTTCATGCTATCATTACTGCTCCCATCATCATCACACTGTTACTACTACAATCCTTGTTAGAGACTCTACTACAGTTTTTTCTTCTAGTTTGATTTTTATAAATAAGTTTTAAAATAGTTGAATATTACTTAAATTTTATTATTTAAATTAACATTTTCCATATATTTAATTGTCATCAACAAATATCCTTATTTTTATATTATACTCTTTGTGTTTACATCGTTATTCATGTTTAGTTTATAATGTAATCTATTCTAAACATAGAAATTATAAAATTTGTCATATTTATTACCACTTCACTTTCTTACAGTGTTTGTTTTACTCCATCATTATTTATATATTCAATAAGAGTCTAAAGACAAATCACAAAATTACCAATCTTTGATTAAAAAAAGATAAAAAAAAATTAAGCTGGGAATATTGTTTTCGCGAATTAAATATTAAAAAAAAATTAAAAAAAAAAATAAATGTTTAAATTAGCAATTGCGTTTTTAAGTTTGTCACCATGTTAATAATTTTAATCATAATGATTTAGAAAACCAGGAAAAATCGGTGTAGAAATCCCACATGACCACAGCCGGGTAATTTTCCAAATTAAACTCTCTTTTTTTTTTTTTATTGATAATTTGTCACGAACTAAAACCAGATTCATTAATTAAACAGATTTTCATTTTTACGGAAAATATATTTTCAAAATTAAACGAATTTACGGCGAAGAGGCGTGAAGAAATGATTCGAAAGAGCTTATGAAATTAATATTTTAATTTAGTTAATAAAAATGCGCCATATTTATTAAAGCGACACGAAAAAAAAAAATCTACATCAAACAAATTTTTATATATTTTACTTAACGAAATTTTAAAACTGAGATAAATTATTTTAATATCTGACCATACTCTCACCGAAAAAATAAAACTATCCAATATATTTAATTTTGTAGCAGTTGAATGAAATATTTTAAGTGTTCTTTTATTGTGGAAGGCAAAAATTTATGTCATAATACATGCATCCACACCTGTTGCGGTTTTATAGCACCATATATATAAGCCACACCCGATAACATTCTCTTTTTACCGTCCCAGATTCAATCTTGTTAGTAAATTTCTAAAGTAATGACGTCATTTGCGTGTATAGTACGTCAATGTACGTAATAACACGTCATCCGCGCATTGCGCCAATGACGTCACTATTATCGCATGACCTACCGGCAGCGGTAAATTGGCTTTGCTATATCGTTCAGCTTTACCGACAGGAATTTCTTTCAAATTAAAAGATAAAAATTAGTAGTCTGACTTTTATCACTTTAATATGATATTTTGCCAACGTGTTAAATTATTAAACACTAAAAGAACATCAATTTAATTTTATTTCTTCGTATGAAACATTATGCTAAATTTACATCGTTATCCGGAAATAAAATGAAAAAAAAAATTATTATATTAATTTAAAATAATTTTTAAACAAGTATATCTAAATAAAAATTTGGATTTATTTAAAGTGATCAGACGTCCCGGATTAGCCTGGATAGTCCCAGTTTCTGAATCTTTGTCCCGGCTTGAAAGAATGTCTCGGAATGACCTGTTTTTTTTACTTATAAATAAATATTTCATATTAAAAAATTAAAAAAAAGATTTAACCAGATTTAATTTTGAAAAATTAACTTCTGAAGAATTCTCCTTCTCAACTTTTACTATAGGTCCTCTATAGAATATGGTCACCCTAATATAATCAATATGGATGAATCAATCTGCAGAAAAAGTAATAGTAAAATATATTGTTTATATTTCTTTATCTCTTCCTGTTATATTTTTGCAAATTTTTTAATAATTTACTTTTTTCATTGTTTTTCAAAAAAAAAATTTTTTTTTTTTTTGGATTTTGTCAAACCTCATACCCTATACCCCTACGACCTCCTACATCTAGATCGTCTCGGGTTGAAGTTCAAAAATATCTGATCACTTTAGTTTATCAATACAAATTTGAAACATTTAAAGAAATTTCGTCTTTTTCGATATCATTTATTGGAATTTTTGAAATTCTATAGCAAAAACTTTTCAGGAAAAAATTCAAACAAGTAATTTCTACACAAAATTCAATAAAACAACAACAACAACAAAAAAAAAAACAAGTACCTTTCCAGATTTGTTTTGAAGCCATTTCGTTCGAGTTTAGCAAACAATGCTGCATTGAAATGTAAATAACGAACATATAAATTTAAAAATATAATGAAGTTTAGGTCTATATATACATATATTCAGTATTTACGCATTCAGAATATATAATGTATGCTGTACTATGAGTATTATATATACAGTATATTGATATTTATAATTCATTATTTATGCAATAAATAATGAAGTTTGCGGAACATAAACATTATCTATTCATTGAAAGATTTCTCACCTGATGCAACAATATCATTGTTTCACGTTTTTATGATACTGGTCTTCAGTTTCAGCCGGGAGAAAAGAAATATTCTAAATATTTAACGAATACAATTTTATAAAATGATTGATTAAACGTAAATATTTAATTTAAAACTAAATTCACATTTTCACGATTTTTTAATAAAATCTTTATGTATTTATTGTTTTTTATTTTTACTATTTGATTAGTTTTTAAACAGAGATTATGCCTTGTTTATATTTTTGAATAAATTACTGCATTTTTTTATTAATAATTTCGTGATTTCTTTTTTTTTTAATTGAAACTTATTTTTGTTCAATTGTTTTAATTAAAAATGATTAAAAACTCTGATTTTAATTAATAGAACATTAAATGAGTTCAAAACATCAAAGCAGTGTTTTGTTCTCTAATCCTTTAGAAGTAATTATCTCCCGTTTCCAGATTGAAATCCTCCCAATTACAAATTATATAATCTTAGTATTAAACTTTAAAATTATTATTAATTATTTAGAAATTTTAAATTTTAAAATATTTCGCAAAATAATCCAGGTATTGCATTATAGATAATGGAGTTGTCCTTGTGTTGAAAAATGATAAAAGTACCACAAGAAGTCGTTTATTGAAAAATGAAGAAGTTATTCAATGTCAAAAATATTCTAAAATATTGCTTTCCTCTAAAGTTGATTTATTTATATCAAACTATATATATTTTTGAAAATTTTTATTTATTCGCTGTGGATCTCTCTTAAGGTATCATAACCAAACTGTATACTGTACGATAATTTTTGAGAACAAGAAGTTTTTTAAATTATGCTACAAGTACTCATTCTAGCAAAATGATATAAACTTGAATATCCTTCAAGCAATTTTTCAATATGGAACTTCTCACAGACTGGAAAATCGTGTGATATAATCATATTTCTCCTAGATAAATTTCATAGTTTTTCTTCATTAATTACTTAATATGGAGATCAGAAATATTCATATACAGAAAAAAGATTTATAATTCAAATTAAATTATAATTACAAGAATATAACATATACAGGGACTTTTAGAGAAAATGAGAGGCCTGGGAAACTAATATTTTTAAGGCCCTTAAAAAAAAAAAAAAAAAAAAGATAAAATTGACAAATATACAAAATATATTTTAAAAATGGTAAGTGTACAAAAATAAACGAAAACATTGACAGAAAACTTCAGATTTTGACAAACAGTGAAGCTCGAAGAGTATAAAATATACAAATATATTTTTCTAACATACAACGAATTATTTGGTTCTAGAACGTTGTTCGTTATAGCATCTGTTCGTTCTAACATACATTGAAATACAGGTAT
>WUQG02096364.1:0-26042 GCA_011317285.2 Androctonus mauritanicus | reverse complement strand
CCATTGTTATGAGAGATGAATTTCTTGGATCCATTAAATAAAAAATTCATTTTCTGAATGGGATATATAGTCACATGGGAATGACAACATCTGATTGTGGAACTGACTATCAGGAACAGAATTCAACTTGTTTAGATGCTAGGATACAAAGGGATTGAGGACAATGAGATTGCAGATGAGCTGGTAAAGAAAGAAGCTTCTCATCCCTTTATTATCAGATCCTGCCCTTGGTATCAGATCTGATGCTTTTGGGCAAGTTGTCAAGGACTGGCAGCTCAAAATCTCTCCCATTTGAGGTCTGTTCCTAGATTAAGGTAAACAATAGCTTTTATTTAGGTCTTTCATTACAGAGAATTAAAGAATTGTTTGCATTGAATAAAAATCAGATAAGTATTGCTACAGGGCATTATCATCTTAGGAGTCAATTTCACTTAATTGGGATTGAACATCGCTCCAATTGTAGAAGATATCTGGGAGGAAATGAAACTGTTTTTCATATACTGTGTGAACGTGTAGCTCTTTCAGAGCTACGATACGATTTTCTAGGATTTTGTATTTTCCTGCACAGATCTTTTTATGATCCCATTGAAGAAGATACTGTCTTTTATGTGTAAGATGGCATGTCTTAAGGAATGATTCTGTTAAGAGTGCATAACAGATTATTGGATGGTCATAGTGTTTTAAAGTTCTCCTTTCCTATTACTATTACAACTATCACCATATAAAAAAAATACATTTAAAAAAACCCCTTTTTAGTTTTATATGGATTCAGAATATCTATACATGCATTTTTTTATATAGATATATTACTTTAGATTAAATATTTTTTAAAAAGCTGATCATAATCATAGTCTTCCAATCTCCATTGTCACCAATGGAGGTATATTTGACATCTTCAAGTTTTCCATAAAGTCTATGATTATTGAAATTAGGGAAATGTTCATTTTTTTCTTCTGCTTTTATTTATATATTTTTTAATAATGCCCTAATATAAATGCAAGTCAACCAAGTTTTCAAAACTTTCATATATGAGATCTCAATTTATAAGCAAATATATAATTTGTACCAAAAATTTGATATATGAACTTTACCCCACTTTTAAAAAGAAATTTATAACAAGCAAATGTTTCAAAGTTGGTTACACCACACCTTGATAAAGGAAAGGAATATAATTGGTGCCAATATCATCATCTCTCCTATTTTATGCATCCAAAACCCTCATTTATATATTTCAAATGGGAACAGATTCAATTCTGAGTCATTGGATTGAAACAGAAAATGCATTCACTCAACTAATCTGGCAAATCACTTAATGGGTTTGGTCATAACATAAGGAATGGAGTTCGGCTCAGAGCTGTGTATTCAATCTGAAAAATATCTAAATGTGTAGAACAGTGTTTTTCAATTTGTTTTTATCTCATGGCACACTTGAACCTATAGTTAAACTTCTGTGGCACATTAAATTATGATGATCAGAAAAAGCTTACTTACACACATATATTGTTTTTACTATATTATATATACATTTATTATAACAATGATATATAAATAATTTAAAAAGATTTTAATTTTGATATGTACACTTATTGTGCTTTGGAGTTCTTTTGAAAATAATTTAATTAATGATCTTTAAAAATCTTTGTGGTACACTGGTTGAAAATCACTGATGTAGAATCTGGAATTGAACTTGGATTCTTTTTCTCTAAGGCAATATTTTATCACACAGCCATCCAGTAGACCAGAATTTCCTAAACTATGTACCACGGAACACTAGTGTTCCACAGAAGATCAATAAGTGTTCTGTAAAAATTATGAAAATTAATGTAAGCTTCCTATGATTTTAAATGCTGTGCCAAGTAGAAGCTAGTGTCACTATTTTATTTTACTATTTTCATATGTTTTATTTTACATAATTACACTTTTATGATAAATATTTGTTTGTTTTATTAACTCTTATCACTACTTGGCTAATTTATTTATCATTAATATATACTATAAAATAAACAAGGTGTTCTATAAAAATTTCAGAATTTGTGAAGTGTTCCATCATAGAAAAAGTTTGGGAAATGCTGCAATAGACAATTAGTAATATTTAATAGTCAGTCTACGAACATTACAAAATGGCATTTTCATTTAACTATATATCAATGATGATAATGAAACACTCTATTAAGATTTGAAATATGCTGCTCTTTGCTCTTTATTTGGCTAACGTTTCCGATGTATCTCTACATCCTCATCAGGCTTAACAGAACAAACAGAACAGAAGCATTCTAAAACAAAATTGAAAACAATTAAACTAGAACATCATTTTTTAAAAATTCAAGCATCACCATAGTAACCATCAATGCTTACATTATTTACACGTAGATTCTAAAAACTTTTTTAAGCAGTGCATAGTCCCACCTTTAAAACATGGTCTGGCCAATAAAAATAATTACCATTAACCAATTTCCCATATCACCATTTTCAGATGTTCTAGTTTAATTGTCTTTGATTTTGTTTTAGAATGGTTCTGTTTGTTCTGTTAAGCCTGATGAGGATGTAGAGATATATTGAAAACGTTAACCAAATAAAGAGCAAAGAGTTCTTAAAACCATACTGCAGTTGGAGCTGTTTTTCTTGAGAGTTTTAGAAATATGCTGCTTCATATTTAAACAAATATCGAAAATGAGTGCAAAGAGCAGGATAATCGATAAATAAAGATTTTTAGATTTCTCCTTTTTAACCCAAATTAATTTATTGAAGTGCTTTTGACCCTCTGGGTCCTCTTCAGCAAAACATAAACAGAAATATAAACCAATGGTACATTCAATACCATATTTTACATCTTTTGTTTTTGATTAATGCTCTTAATGAATTATTATGTTTGTTTTCTTGCAAAAAATACTTTATAAAATTGCTTAACAATTGATAGTATTAACTTTTAAAGACTTTTTTTCTTTCTTTCTTTCTTTTAGAATTTTATGCCTCTTTCTAATCAAAAACTATTAAACAATATTTTCATTATAAAGACCCCTGTGCAATTTTAGGCTACACTTTCAACTGGCAGTTACTAAGAGGCAGAGCATTTCAATGATTACTATGTTCCATCCCAATCCCTGATGGAGCCAACTGGATGATTAAAGAATGAAATTCAACAAGCAGGACTCTTCTGAAAAATCTGGAGATGTAGCATCAAGAATTGAATCCATCATCTAAAGTTGTAAGCAACAGCTTACCATGTGGCCATCTTGAAAGATGAGGACTGAATTGCTAGATTCAAATTTCATTAAAAAATATTTGGAGGTGTAGGACCCGAAATTGAACCTGGATACTCCAGGTAGTAAATGATACTTTTAATAGCTGTCTGCAGAAATAGAATTTTCATAATGCTTCCACACTGGGGCTAATTTCTTCATTAGAGATATTCTTTAAGAAAACATTATTATTTAGATTGTTTTATAACAATTAATGCTAATTATAGATTTATTTTGTCATTTTTAATTTAACTGAATGATATTCCTATAAGTTTAAGTAAAAAACATTTGACATTTTATATCTTAATTTATGAGAATTTGATTCACAAGCATTTTTCAGAAATTCTTTATTCTCATAAATTAGGATCAAAGTTTATTTTACATTTAGAATTTTATTAAATAAAATGAATTTCATATCATTTACATCTAGTTATAATGATCTGTATATAAAAAGACTTTAATTTAATATTAGGATTATAACAAAATCAGATGGAACATTGAATTTTATTAATTTCATTACAGTTCATGGTAATCCAACTTGCTTATTATCAAAAGTCCAGTACACAGCACTAAATGCAAGTATAACAGAGTTTTATTTTTTAAAACGTTATTGGACCTATGGGTGGTCCCTCATTGTACTGATGAGAGACCACCCATAGGTCTAAAAACGTTTTAAAAAATAAAAAACTCGGTTATACTTGCATTTAGTGCTGTGTACTGGACTTACTTTTATTAATTTCATTAAATACAATATACATACTTTGTCTCAATTGAAGATCTATAATAAAATTGATTTTATTAAACAACAATTTTTATGTGCTATAATTATTATAATTAATTTATGAATATATTTATAATTCAGAAGGTTTAAAGCTTTAATATGGAATTAAAATTGAACTGCACAATTACTTTGATGATTGTAATATCCATTTTTAATTCCATTATAATAAAAAATCATTTATTTGCAATTCAAAATGAAAAACTGACAATACTATATCAGTTTGATCTGTTGTACTATTGTATTAATATTTTTTCATGATTGTATTACCTAATAATTTATATTTTTACATCAGAGAGTGATTAATATGATTTTTTATAATTAAAATGTTTATTTAATTTATTTGATTTGTAACATCATTTATTTCTGGCATCCATTGAAAAAAAAGAAAAAGTATTTCCAATTGGTAAGCAAAATAGAAATTAGAATAGCTGATATTCAAAAATATTCTTCATTAAAAAATAGATCAAATTTCAATCATTTTATATTAGCAATATTTTAATGTATTATAATTTTTATAATTAAATTATGATTAAAAACATTAAATTAGTTACATATAAAAATGCTAGGATAAGTTATAATATTCTGTTCAAGAAAATAAAAATAAAATAATGCTACAAATATGAAAGCACATTAAATAAATTCTATATTTTTTTAAATTCATTTAATATTAATAATGATTAGTTAAATTCATTTATTTGTAATTTTTGGATCAACAAAATTTATATTTTAACAATAATTTGCAGATTAATACAATATAATGCATATTTATTAACTATTTTCAATTATTCATAATACTAACTAAAATCATTTTTAAAATATTTTAAGATTTAAAACTGCATTATAAGTTCATTCACATCTATATATCTAAATGTATAGACTAATTTAGGTGGATCATATCTGAACTTAACATTGCATTGATTGAAAGATCATCTTATAATCAAAATCTATTATAATTTAATATTTAATTTATTTCATTTATGGTTTTGGATTTAATTTATATAATTAGCAAGTAAAATAATCATGGTTTTTTTATTATAATAAAAATCAATAATTTTTATTTTACAAATCATTAACAATAAATAATTCAAGTTTACAAAAATTTATTTATGTATTTAAAAAAAATTTAAACTGTAAAAAGTTTTATTGATATAAAACAATATAACAACTTATAAATTTAAAAAATTTTACTCATGAAAATTTTTTAAAACTAACTTTTAATAAATATATATGATTAGAATGAAATTATAATATAAAACATCATTTTTTATTTTATTTTAACAATTTTTTAAGTTACATTTTTTTCTTTTCAAACTTTACTTCCTCTTGAATAATAGAAAACAGTGTCATAAATTTCCTTCAGTTAATAATTCCACCCTATCTGAGCCCCATTCTTTGACTAGTTAATAATATCCTTATTCAGAATCACACAAATTTTTACATATAAATTTTATGATTTTCTTCTTGTAGTATTTTCAAATCACTAAAAATAATATTTCTCAATTTTATCACAAATTTATGTGATAAAATAGATTAATTTTACTTTTAAATTCATTAAATATATGTGATACTATTTTAATTGCTTTTATTATAATTAACTTTTTAACTGATGCATTTTTATTATTTAAAAACAGTAAAATTTTATTTAAATTTTGATATTTTCTTAAAAAGAAATAATTTTCAATTTTTTCATCAAATAATGCAATAATATATTCATTATTTATTGCCAATATATCTTAGTAATTATCATAATTTATAACCACTTTTAAGGAGCATGATATATCCTCATATTTGTATATTAACTTTAAAGTAAAAATAAAGAAAATCTAAACTGCCACATTAAAAAAAATCTCATCTTTAAATTATTAGAGACATAAAATTAATTTCTGCTGATGAAATATGGCAGTTTATGAAAAAAAATTTTTTTTAACTATTAGTAAGAATTATTCTCTTCTCAACAATTTTCATAAACTTTTTATTTTTATTTAAAAGTTGATGTTTTGATGCTTAAAATATTATTCACTGTATTGAAATTAAATTAATAGCATATTCAGAACTACAATGAAAATATACCCTATATTTTTAGATTTATATAAAGATTTTTTAATGTAGTTATATATATTGAATCATTGCATTCAAATAAATTAATACACTATTAGTACAATAAAGAATTAACAAGCACTATGGCAGGAAACTCCTAAAAAACAAACTATAAATTCTTTACGAAGAAGCACTTTCCAGAAGAAGAATATCTAGTTTGTTTTTCAGAAGTTTCTGCCATAATGCCTGTTAATTCTTTATTGTATTAGTATTGGCAGTGTACAGTTAAGAATTATTAGTACACTATTAGTATTTTAATATATAAAATACATTTATTTGATAAAAATTAATAAAACTGATGAAAATTATATTATTATCCATCAAATAAGATATAAAAATATTATTATAAAAAATAAAAAAATAATAGCAAGCAATGGATGTCTGAATTTTGCTTTCTTATATAAAATATAGTCTTAATTAAAAATTGTAAGAGCATAAAAAATTGAGCATCTTTCTAAAAGAGTTCATTGCAACTAATTAATCAAATAAGAAAAAAAAAAATATGTGTATATACAACATATGTACACCTAATCTAGAGCAGGAGAGACTGATGCCCTAGAGCAAATCAGTAAATGTGGATTCATTTCCATAACAAGTAAAAAAAACCTTTATTCAATATTTGTATTCAGGCAAATTAATTAAAAAATATCATAATGATTGATTAAATGGTTGTTATAAAAAAATTAAAATTCAATAAAAATCTTTTTACATAAATATAAAAATTTTAAATTTTTTTATTTTAAAAAATATTCCTAAGCATTACACATTCAGTTTATATATCTTATATAAATAACAAAATTTTATCAGTTTTCATGGACATGTCAGAAGAAAACTAAGTGACAGGTTTTAATTATAATTTGTTAAGATTTATTTTTCCTATTTAATAAGAATAGGCATTATTTTATGTATAATTTATAAACACTATATAAAAATTTATTTTTGAATTTTTTATATATAGAAATTGGCAATTAATTTCTGTAAGATATGGCTTTTTTTGTAATCTATAAAAATAAATTCAATAATTTATTGCCAAAGTCAATCAATTGTTAACACATTTAAAAAAGACTGGAATCGTTATTTATTTATAATAATAGGCATGACATAAGTCTTTTATCATTCCAAATCTATATTTTTTTACAATAATTATAATATTGTACAATATTAAGCTTACAGACAAGCCTAAATTATTCTTGAATTGTGAATTTTTTTTGATAAAAGTATTGCTTTTAAATCCTAATTACCATTTTATATTTATAATAAAATTTTTAAATGAATTTTTTTTTTAATTCTATGAAAATTTTCAAACTTAATAATTTAATTAATGCAATTTTTTTTAATAATAAAATAATTTATATTGAAGATCTATAATCTATACTTAGAAATACAATGATTTATAAAACTTTCATTATAGCAATAATTTTTCATAATAAAATTATAAAATAATATTAAAATTAATGATTATTATATTTAGCATTTTACAATACTGGGTCTTTCCTTTCATTTATATTTATTTATACATCTATATCTATCAATTATTAAACATAGCTGAATTGAATATACTTATTGTTGATCTAGTAAAGATTTGATTTTTTTAATAAAACTATTTTTATTAAAAATATATATATAAAATTACATTTCTTTTATTAATCTATAATAATATTAATATTAAGAGGTCAGTTCGAACTATTAGGCAAGAATGAAAAATCATTTAAATTTTTATTAATATAAATTGAAATAAATTTTTTTATAGTTCTTTAAATATAAAAATTTAAAAATTAGAAAAATTAAATACATAAAATTATACAGTTATATATATATATATATATATATATATTTCTACATACATATATATATGGCTGTAATTCATAAAATTAAAATATATATAAATATACATTTCTATTTATGTGAATTCTCATAACTTTTTTTTATTAATATGAACTAGAGTCCAATAATATGAAACTTTTAGAACTAGATTGTAAATAATGTATTGTATTTACTTTGATAAAATTAAATTATTAAACAGTAAAATTAATTAAAATGTATTTAATGAAAATAAAAATTAATAAAATCATTATGTAGTTATTTTAAACTATAATATGATTTTAAGAAAGTAATAAAAATAAATTTTGAGTGCCTACCTCCTATATTTATATAATTCCATTAGTGAAACAAATTCTTCATTAAAGTATTGTTACATTTTCTAAATTTTGATAAAAACATAAATATCAATTACATAGTAATTTTGTAAATGCATGAATAAATATATATGTTGGAGAATGATTATTATGAATAAATGAAGAAATAAATAATTAGTAAAAATTAGAATACTGTTGTTAAAATATTTAAGTTGACATAAAAATAAACTAAAATAAATTAATGAGAAGTAATTCAAATTAAAAATATTTTAGATAATAATTAAATAATAAACATGTTTTTATATCTATATTTAATAGTATTATTGAAAATTTTATTTTGAAACATATTTCCAAATATATTATATATTTTAATTAATGTATATCTTATTTGAAACTTGCATTACACAAAATAATACAGCAATGGCTAATATAAGTTCATTTATTTATTTAAGCTATACCTAATTATATTTTATATTGTTGATATGTTTCTATATTCTACAATTATGTCTAAAAATCAATGCAATCAGATAATCTTTACAAATTCATATATTTTGATTAAATAAAGGATAATTATATTCATAGAACATAGAAACAATTTCACTGCACAATATAAAAAATTATACATGATCAAAAAGATGTTATTTTTTGGTAAATATATATGCAAAGGAAATACAATTGGCAAAAACCATTTTTCAGGTTTTCTTATATTTATATAAATATATCAGAAAAACAAACTCAATAAGCAAAGAAAACTTTTTTACTAAAAAGTTTTTTGAGCTTGTTTTTCTGATATATTTATGTTAATGAAGCAAAGTAATTCTGACAGTATAAGGTTCTTATATTTATTTAAATAAAAAAATTTTGAATGAATATTGATAGAAAAAAAATCAGTATTTCAAAAAAATTTATTCATCAAAAATATACAAACAAATCAAAAATATATAATAAGCAACAATATATTTAAGTATCAATGTAACTTTATAACTTGTTAGTATAAGTTTTTTTTTAATTTCTGTAAAAAAAATTTAAAACAAATTGGATGAATGATTATTCTAGAGTTTCTTTCCAACCAATCAAATACAGAATATCAATAATTCCTTTATGGATTACTAAATCTAGTGCATAGTGCATAATGTTCTATTGGAAAATAAATTTATCAATAATCCATAATTTTACTAGTTGCTGAAAATTTATTTTCAACAAATAAAATACATATAAATAACACAACTTAATGGAAAATTTAATATTTTGGTATATTATGATATTTTTAATAACATGCATTGCATTTTTGTACAAAAAATTAAATTTTAAAAAATTAAGCATTAAAAGAGTATACTAAATTAATTAATTTTGAAATGAATTAAATTCAAAACAATCCTTTTTAATTTATATATTAAAAAGGATTTCTATATATTATTCATTATATAATTGCTTTATTAATATCAATAACTTTATTTGTCAACTTATCTTTTCTACAAAAAATTGACTATATGTATTTATGTTATCTGTGTATCAAGCTATCATCAAAATATCTTAAGAACTAAACAATCTAGAGCATTCAAGTTTTTAAGGAATTTTTTTTACTATTCAAAATGTATGCCTATATATTTTAAGGTGTTATATTTTTTTATTACAAGATGACAGTCATTCAAAACAAGAATGGTTGTCATTTGAAACACTAAAAAAATATCTCTGGAACTATCTAACATTTATAAAAATTATTTGAAAGATTTTAGATATATTTTATAAAAACGGTCTCAAGAAATCATTTTTTTCTACATGTCTATATACCATCAGCAAAATATTTTAAAAATGAAATATTACAAAGCATTCAAATTTTAAATGAATTATTTTTTATTCATTCCTTATAATCTCATTGCAATATGGTAGTGCTCAAAATTTTAAAAATTCTATACATAGTACTTGAAACAATTTGTTGCACACAAAAGATAATATATTCATTTGAAAAGTAATATGCTTGGTAGAAAATAAAATTAGCAACCACACTACTAGGTATAAAACTTTTAATGCAACTAAAGAAATGTTTTTGGTTACATATAACTAGTCTTCATGAACTCTAAAACACTGGATTTAAACTATGCTACACAGCAAAAGTGTATATTACAAAAATATTTTGTTACTTATATTAAAGTTTTTCCTACTTAGTGCTATGTTTTTTTTTTGACTTATATATAACAATACTTTTTATCAGTGAAAGCATATTTTTCTTTCTGTATTTTTGATAATTAAATAAAATTTTAATAAAATAAAGTAAATAAATTCCTAAGTAAAATCAGTACATTCAAGAAAAAAGTTTGATGTTATCTTTTATTTTAAACTAATATTTTCTAATTTAAATTATTATTATTCAAATGCCTTAAATATTATTTTAAATAATATTTAAGGCATTTGAATTATATTTTAAAACAGTTTTTTAATTATGAAAATATTGGCTTTAAATACGGAAAATGTTTTATAGATTATGCAGCCTATATTTTTTATTTATTTTTTCATTTAAATTTTTAATTTAAAGTAGGATGTAAAACAATTAATATAACCTATCAATTACAGTTTAAGCTAAATATTTCAAAAATTAAATTTTTAGAAATATATTTCAATTTTTCTATAAACTACTGTAGTAATTTGTCTATAGTATAGTATATTGTTTAAACAACTGATCTAACTTTATTATATAACTAACTACGTATATTTTTGTCAAGATAAAACACTATCTAAGTAAAAAGAATACAAATAAAATAATAATTATAAAATATTTTAAGTATATATATATTTCTATAAATATATGATTAAGCAAATTTAATTATGATATATTACAGGATTAATGCTGTATAAATAGAAAATATAAAATATTTTTATTTGAAAAATGCAAAATATGCTTTCTGAGAACTTTTAAATTTATTAATTATGAAGAAAATCAAAGAATAAAAATGTTTTTGGATGGTAGTGCATATTTAGTCTACTAAATAGTTAAAAAGTTTTTATTTGCATATATATATTTATAAATTAAATAATTATCCTTACATAAGAACAAAGTTATAATTAGACTACATATGATTATTAAGCAATTATGGTATTTAATTTTGATTATAAATAAAAAAAGATTCTGTGAAACTTAATCAGTTAGTAAGAGGTTCTAGGCTAGAAAAGAATGAGTCTGAACCCAATTATGTTGAGTTCCCCATAGGATAAGATTTTTTCCAATCTGTTTCTCAATAGTATATGGTATAACTAGAAATTAAAGTTGAATGGAACATAACCATATCACTTTCTTCCAGGATCACTGACTGAAATACTAAGATGACTATAGGTAGGCCCACCCATAAGTATATTTTCAAAATAAAGGTCTACCTTTATTCATATTTTCTTATTTATAAATTTCAAAAATATTTTTCCTTCTAATTATATAAAAGTTTATGGATAAACACAAACATATTAAAATCATTTATATTATTGTTTTATAAAATATAAATATCGAAAATAATAAATAAATAAATAAATTTTAATTAAATTAAAATGTTTAAATTAAAATTAAACATTTTATATACATTATTCAATAAATTTTTTTTTGTTCCTAAGAAAGCTAGTTTTTTTTCTGTTTTTGTTTCTGGATCACACTTAAATTTCTGTTTATTCAATAAGTCTATATAAATTAGCAAATAACTCTATATCTCAATTACCAAATATTTTTAACTTTTTAACCATTTAAAATGTAAAATTTTATATTTTATAATTACATAATAATATTTAAAAAATTTTATTTTGCTTTCTAAAAATTAGAAAATTACTAAATTTTGAAGAATTAGATTATTAATATTTATTTTTTAACATATTGCATTAATTTTTTAAAATTAAATTCAAAATCAAATTTTAATTATGTATGTATCTAAATATAGTAATATAATACTAAAACTTGAGTTATTTTTATTAAAACCATTTCTTGAATTTTGTAATAAAATTAATAATAAAATATCAATAAGCAAACATTGAAAATAAATTATAATAAAATATTTTTTAAAACATTTTTATCATTTAAATTTTAATTTAAATAAATTTTATTATTTTTTAAAATAAATATATAATAAAATTTTTTAAATTATTTTATATATATGTATATTGTATATAGTTTTAATATATACTATACGTTGCTGTACTGTATATAATACAGTATTAAAATTTAATAATTAAAATACAACCAAAAAAATTATATTCTGCTTTAAATTCCTTAAAATTATGTGTATATACTTTTTTAAACATTTTATAAAAGAAAAAATATATATTTTTAAATTATTATACTCAACTTTTAATGGATAGTTTAATTCTTAAGTTAAAATCATTTTCTAATCATTAGTTTTTGCTAACATAATTTAAGTTACTGGAAACACTTAATGGATGAATCAAGATACAGAAACCATTTGAAACCCTATAAGGAGCCTCAGATTTATGGTTTAGGTTGAGATTAAAAATTGTCGTCTTTGAAGTGAAAAAATAAGAGGAAAAAAAATTATGACGAATCACTTTTACACAAAATTTATGCAATAAACAAATAAATATTTAATATTCTCAGAAAATAAATTTATATATAAAGCAAACGAAAAAAAAAAATTATAAAAAAATTATTTTTTCTACTTTTTATAAAATTCGTTATTTAAATATCTTAAAATTTCACCTTAAAAATTTTTAATTATATATAAGCATAAGAAAAAAAATTTTTTTAATTAAAAGTAAACTTTCAAGTAGAGAAAAAAGTAAAAATAAAAATAAAAACTAACTTCAACAAATACAATGAATATGTCAAATTCAACATGAGATTATATTTGAATTACAAATTCATTTTTACCGATATAGAAACAAAATTAATAAATATAAAATCGGATGTGGACGCGAAAACGGTATAAAAAACTGATTTAAAATGAATTGTGACGTCAATTTACGCGAGTGTTTTTTTTTACCATAAAAAGTGCACGTTTTCCCATAAGCGATTGCGGCGCGATCATACCCGTCGCTATGGGCACCGACGCTTAACAGCAGCACCGCACACGATCGAACTGACCAGTCAAACGATCACTGGACACAAGGTATCGTTGTCACCGTCTGTCGCTAACACACCAAATAAGAAAGCGTTGTTCTGTCAGATCAACAGTTACTGCATATATTATGATAAACACATGGACGATTAGGAGAAAACGTAAAAAAACACGTTACCCATACCTGTTCTGTGATCAGTAGAAGACGCTCTGTCCGCCATCTTGAATAATCTGTTCTAGTTCCGGAAATAAACGGAAATGTTAGCATCATCAATCAGCTGACAAAATCGCGCTTGCCTGTATCTCAATTAATTCATCCGTTTCGCATATATAAGTAATATAAAAAAATTTATCTCTTAGAAATCTCTTTTAATCTTTTTTTTATAGCAGTTTTACTTCAATATATGTAAAACGAATTAACGTCAAATAAAACGTTATTTTCCGGCGGAAAATTAGTTAAATTGTATTTGAAAACTATTAACATACTTCTGAATGCATATAGAATGTTATTTCATAAGTTTACAACTCTTTGAGAACTTTTTAAAAAGTAATTTTAAAACTTTAGAGCGCTTAAGCATTAAAATTTGACAACCAATGAGAATTCTCTTCGTCATTTGGTGCGGGACTGTTCACTACGTTATCATTCTGACAAAATGGCCGATGTCGAAAGTAGTAGAATGCAAATCGGAGAAATGGAAAAAAATATTCGAAAAATTGGTAATCTTTTAACTAAAGACGAAGTTAATCAACTTCTCTCTGTCTCTGGAAACTCCATGAACAATCTTTATAATTATAAAATCCGTAACGGTTATGATTTCGTATTAGCTTTGGTGAAAAGTGGAATGTTTGATGAAACGAATTGTATTTCACTAATAAATTATCTTAAATCAATCAAAAGACACGATTTGATCCATCATTTGACTATAAAGAAGGATCCTGAAGGTAAGGTCAATATTTAGAATAAGATTGAATAAGAAACGTAAATCGTATTTTTGTTTGCTAAGCCTATTTATGATATTGCGAAATCGCAATTTCCATTGAAATGCTAAGTCACCTAAATTATTTTTTAAGCTATAGACATATTAGTAGTAATTTATTCCACAAATATATTCAATATCGATATATTAAAGAATCGAATACTAAAAATTAAGATTTTCAAAGTAAATTTTTACTTCAAATATATTAAAATCAATATGTTAATGCTTTTTTCCAGGATAAACAACTGTATCATACACTTCGTTTTAATATGAAATCATTAAAGTAAGAAAAATTGTTGAGTAACTGCTATATACTCTTCATTTCAATATTTCCAGGAAAAGAATAAAAATTGCAAAATATAATCTATTGAAAAGCAATAGATTTTTCACAGTGTAATTTTGATAATTCAAATTTTTTAAAATTATAATGTTAAAAATCAGTAAATCTTGTTATTCATTTCTGTTATAAATAAGATTTAACACATCAGCATTAATTGTCATGACATTCTTTATATTGTTAAAACATCTAAAATGCCATATTTAAGAATTATATTCTTGCAACCAGAAAATCATCTTGTTTACAACATAAACAAGATGATTAACAAATGAACAAGAACAGATGAGGGTACAAATATAAAATTCTTAGGTCTTTCACTGATAAAAAGGCAGCTAGACATTTAGCCATTTCTCTGCACATAATTATGTTAAAATATAAATACACAATACTAAAAAGCAGAGTTACAATTTCACAATACCATTCCATGAAATTATAAAATTTTTGTGTGTACAAAGTATTATGTTTATTTTTAAATAAAATTTAAACTAATTGGTTTTTTTTAAATGTAATTACAAATTATATATTCACATTTTATTTACAAAATATATGTAATATAATCATAAATAAAATCATAACCACACAAGTCATGAATTTTTTTCAGCTGATGAATTAAAATTAATATGATTTCATATTTTCATTTTATACTATTATCAAAATGTTACTCATGAAATTAACAATTGACATTATTCAATGAACTTTAAAATTTCTTATACTTTTAATTACAGATACCAATGTAAGGAATCTTCATTTAATGCTGCGAAAGGAAAGATACTTCTCACCAAATAGTGTAAAGAATGATAATTTTCAGCACTAGATATAAATTTCTAAGTTAAAAAAACATACAATGATATTTAATTATCTTGAACTATATGTAAAATAATGCATTCAGGAAATAGTTTGTATCTAAATAATATTACCATATATTATTATGGAAATATTAATGTATGTACAAGTAGCCCTTGACTTACATTCACTTGTACTTAAGATGATGATTTAATCAGTAAATTCTGTGATTAATCAATGCAGTTCACATTGATTTGAATCCATGAGCAATGGTCTCATGTACAGAAAGCATCCTTTTTGTATCTGGTTCTTGTATTTTTATGTTTGTTAAATTTATTATGATAAAGTAGAATATAATAATAAACATTTGGTAGTGGGCAATTTGAGCATTTCTAACTTCTGATTGCTCTTACTTAAGATCTTAGGTTTCAAACCAAACTTCATAAGTTGAGGACTACTATTAATATGTTGCTATCTTTCCATTAATGTGATTTCCTCAACAGTTTGTATTTGATTAGCATTGCAGTTTGAAATATTAATGATTATTCTTATGAATTACCTGTATGTCAAAATCGTATAAACATTTTGAACTATTTAGAGCAGCATATCAAAAATTAATAGTGTAATTAGTAAAGAGAGCATATTTACAAAATTTATAACTATTGCTGAAAAAATATCTAACTTTACACATTTATTTTATGACTATATCTAATGAGATTCATATAATTTAAATAGGTATAATTATCATAATTTTATTCTGTAAACAAAATATCTCTTTCAGCAAACAACTACTATGGAAGAACCAAAAATACAGAAAATTCATAAAATATATTGAAGTATACTTAAAGAAAAAAATCTTTCAAATGCTAATAAAAAACATTTGTATTGTATATTTAAATTCAATAAGATTTGCTTGTATTTTCATAATATACAATTAATTATTTAACATTACTAATTAATATGTTTAATTTAGTAATGTAGAAGAATTTAATACAAATGGTTATTTTAATTTTCTTTTAAAAATTTTATCAATTTAAATTTGATAAGAATTAAAATAACACTTATATTATTCATTTTCGATGAAAGTACTATATTCCATTCCATCTAAGAAAAATTCTATTACAAAAAATCAGTTTCAGTTATGAATTAGTGTTCTAATTGTTTATTGGCTGTTAATTCCAAATATAATGCAATATCATTTTACAAGTAAAATAAAAAATGTTTATATCAACTTTTTTTTATTACAGTAATACATTTAAATAATATAAAATGGAGAATATAATTTAAAAAATTAGATATTTTTTTATTTTAAACAGAAATGTTTTTGGACTTGATTTATTTTTCAGTTATAAATTATAGCCATGTGAATTTATTGTTAATACAGTTATTAGTCACAATGTACACTATCTAAATTATTATTGACATGGACTTTTCTCCCTTGTAGTCTCAAAAAATTGCTTTGCATTTGAAAACCATCATAAGCATGTAATAATAATTTCATTTTATCTTATTTCTTAAACTGTAATTGTTATAATTGTATGTACTTGAAGAAATATTGCAGATATTTTTCACAAATCTTCAGGTTACAATAACATAAAAAATTTAGTATCAATAATGTTTTACTCCTATAATTATGACCATTAGAAAATGTTTAAATGAAAAATGTAATTCACAAATAGAAATCCAGTGGTCTAATATTCTCAGAATCAAAGACAAATGCCAACTATCAGAAGGCTTTTTATTATTATTATTATTATTTAATTGGTAAAATTCTATATCTATTTAAATTATAGAAAAATTGTAATATTACTAAGCATTTGTAACATGCCTATGTAGATACTGAAAATATCTAATATTTACAAAAATTTAACATAATAAATGAATATTATTTATCATGAAAAATCTTAAAGTAATTTTGATTGCAGTTAATTGTCTTATATGTTCAATAGCATGAATAATAGAAATTTGTAGCCTTATTTGCTAGATATAAATATCAAATTTGACATATAGGTAACTTTTGGGTCATAACAAAAGTCTAAAAACCTAAAATTTTTAATTTTTTTTGAAGACCATTAAAATTCAGTTTTAATAATAATGGTTTTATTTAATAGATGGTGCTCTGTCTTTATTATTATCTTTCAAATATTAACGATAACTTAGAGTTTAATTTTAAAGTTTTAAATTATTATTTTGGTAATTAAAAACAGAATAGTAGTAATGTTGGATTTAACATCATCATGATATATACCATATTTGTTGATCAACTTCATGTGGATTTTTTACAAATTGTTTTTTTATAGTTATGTTCAGTTTTTGAATGCTAATCCTTAATTACAACTTACCCTTTTTTCAGAATTTTTATTGGTAAACATAAATAAATACAAAAAATTTATTCCATTTAGGAACACTTCAGAGATATGCAGACATAGATAAATGCTGCTGGTTCTCCAGTTTGCTGGTGTCTAGGACACTGCTCTATATTCAGACTTAGGTCTAAAGAGCAAAGCCCCAGACAAAAATAACTTCGATTATTATTAGAATAAATGGAACTTATGATAGGCTACATTATGGAGTGAGTCATTTTCAGAAGTGGCATTAATTTTCATCATTGTTTTATGTTGCTCCCTGAAAAGGTGATACAAAACAATGGTGAAAATGCATCTCATATTTTGAAAAATGATGGCATAATTTACACTGTGGTTACTAGTTATGTAGCAATAGTTTAGAAGGAAGTTCTGTTTTTATATAGGCTTGATGGTTTGATTGTTTTTTATTAAAATTCATAGGTGATATATTCATTATTAGTAATGTAATAATGAATATAAGATGAAGTTTGCCACTTTGTTGAATACTAAAACTATTCACAACACATTCATAGCAGTAAATGTTATGTTTATTTTAAAGAAATTAATACCCTTTTTTGTTTATTAAATTAAACTATCTTCAGCTACACACAGACTAAGATATTTTATCTTTGTGTGTAACTGAAGATGGTTTAACTTAATAAACTAAAAATGTTACTACTATTAGTAATGTAGAATTATCTAAACTTAAAAAACTGTGTGTACACTCCCAAAAAAATTAAATAACCAGAATGATAAGCACTATGACAGGAATTTCAATAAAACAAAAATCACAGTAAGAAATTAAAAGAAGAAGTGCTTTCGTTTTATTACAAAATCCTCTTCATCATCTAAATGTAGAATACAAACGAATTCTATAGAACGCAGAACCAAATGGTAACTCTAGTAACCATAGCAACTACAGTAACTATTTAAATACAATACACATTTTAACATACATCCGATCATAATGCAAATCATAAATAAAATCATTAAAATACATTACTATGTTCTTCATAAAAATAAAACACAAATATTATTATTACATCTTTGAGCTATTTCAGTCTCATACACTACTTTTAGAAGCTGAAGAGGATTTTGTAATAAAAAACAGAAATTGTTCACTGCCAATAATTAATACATGAACTATCTGAAGCACTATGTCAGGGAAATTCATAAGAAAACATAGAGAATTAACAGGAAGAAGCGCTTTCGATAAATAATTGAAAGCGCTTCTTCCTGTTAATTCTCTATGTTTTCTTATGAATTTCCCTGCCATAGTGCTTCAGATAGTTCATGTATTTTGTAATAAATCGAAAGCATTTCTTCTTTTAATTTCTTACTGTGTGATTTTTGTTTTATTGAAATTCCTGCCATAGTGCTTATCATTCTGGTAATGTAAAATTATTTCTACAATGAAAAAATTTATAAAAATTCATTAATATAATTATGTAATCATTAACTATTGATTTTAATAGCATTCTATATGAGTAGAGAATGTTAAACAGCCAAGTAAAATATTATTCAATTAATTATACATAAATTTTTAAAATTTGTAATAATTCTTTTATGGTGGAATATAGTACAGTATATAATTTTAGCCAATTGTCTTACTAGATAAGCAAATAAAATATGATTTATTATTAGAATTCCATTATATCACAATTGGTATTTTTGTCTTTATTAAAATAAATTTTTTATAAATGGAATTTTATATGAATAATTTATATTTAAGATTTTTGGAATATGAAACTTCTTTTGCACAATTGTAATAATTTTATAATTTAAAAAAAAAATTATGTAAATTGAATATGTTTTATATTATGGAAAATATTGTTTTTCTATTAAAATTATAAAAAATAAACAATTATATAATTAAAAAAGTAGCTACAAGTACAATTATATAGTTAAAAGTAGTTAAAGTATTATATAAATTTTTTAATAATAACAGTGTTTTGAATTGTTTGTGAATCAAGATTATAATAATTATAAAATTTATAATTTTTAATGAAATCAAAAATTATTTTAAATGTATTGTATATGTGCATTATTGTTTATCTTAAATGTACAAATCTATGAAATATTGCTGGGTAATGCTTTTGTACCAATTTCGATTGAATCTCTTAATTTATTAAAAATAAAACATGATGATGATAATACTTTTTAATGATATAATAATACTTGTATGTAGAAAAAAAAAAAAACATTTTTCTATTTAAAAATTCAGAATTACTTATGGTAATTCATTTATCCTAGACTATAAATATTGCATTTTTAATTTATCTGAATAATTTGAAGAAATTTTTATTCTTTGTCCAGATTTATTAATCAATTCATTTAAACAAATTTATCATGTTTGTCATTGTTTCAATATTTATATGATTATTTGAAGTTAATTTAATTTGCATATCTTTTTAAATATATAATTAAATTTTTGACTATGTTTACATAATATAAATTTAAAATTGGAATTTGTATTTACAAAAATACAGATCCAATAGATTTTATTTTAGCTTCAACTTATTCAAATTAGATTCTCATTAGTTTCTCTTAATAGGAATTGTTAATATTAAATTATGAAATATCTTATTAAACTTAGAATTTTCCCAGTTACAAAAGAAATTCAAGACAGAAAATCATTCTTTTTGTTGTTGTTTTTGTAGTTTATTATTTTTCTAATGATGACTCATTTAATCTATTAGTACTGTATTATAACTCTCTTCTGCATTTTTTGATTCTTGAGAACTTTTTAAAATTAACTTAATATTTGTTTTGTTGTCCTATTTTGTTATTTCTGAGAATAATTTTCTTATATTATTTTGTTTTTCATTGCGACTCATTGGTCACTTCTGTAATTTTTTTGAATATTTATTTATATTAAAACTATTCTAAATTTTAAAAATTGTCACTTAAAAAATTTTATCTTATTTGCTGGAAGTTACTTTTGACTATGAAAAGAAGAAAACATTTTTTTTTTATCTTAGATTTGTTATATACTTATTTTAGGTTTTCTGTAACTGTTCAAAAGCTATCAAATTAATACGTCTTTTTAAATGATTATATTAATTTTTGTTATTGATCCTTGTCCTATAAGATGAGAGAAAGTACTATATTCAGATATTTCTAAGAAGATTGTGAGAAGTTAGATCAAATATTATCAAATATTTACTATCTAGTTCACTCTTATGGATATTGGATTTTAAAAAATCATTATTAGAAATTTTCATACATATATATCATGTAGCAACAAGTTTAACTCCTACATTTAATTTTATTAGTACAATCAATATAACAGTTTCATAATTTCTTGCTATAGATTTAAATAATAATACCAATTCTCTCCTTCTAATTTTGTTATTTTTTAAGAATTTTTTAATGATTGAAACTATTTTATAGTTCGATTTTTATGATGTAATGATATTTAAATATTTCTTATAATAAAATAACATTAAAAAAAAATTTCTTATAGATATTTAGGTTCTACATTTTCATTTCTACTTTTGTATTGCAATTGACTATGCATTTCTGGATTACAAAATGCATGGTCCTTAGATATACAGTTGGTCCTTGTTTAATGCCATTTCATTATTAATCATGAGCAAAAACTAATTAGTTTTTAATGTAGCAGAATGGAGTAAAATCCTGTTTTCTTATATTTCCTCCATAAGAGATAAAAAACGTATTGGAAACATATAATAATAGTTGTAGAAAACAAGGTAACTACATTTTATCCGAGTGCTAATAATACAGTGCTCAAGTATACAATATTTTCTACAAACACTGCATTAAATTATATTGCAGTAAGACATCAATCAGGTTTGTTGCAGATAAATGCTTAGATTTTCCAGCCAGAGGATTCAGAATTGTATTAGAATATCATCTCTTGGAAAATTTATAGGAGAGATCCACACCTAGTTTGTTTGACTTATTTCCCTACAATCTGGCTGACTTTCATAAGGATAATTATCATGTGATAGGGACTGGAATGACACCACACTTAAATTATAATTAATCATACATATAAAACGTGATTTGAATGTGTCTTTTATTAAAAAATAATTTTATTTCCTGTAAATCATAACAAATAACCGCTATGTAACATTTTTCAATTAATATTTACAATTAAATCATACTCTCAATTCATTTCATATCATTACTGAACAATATATTAATGATTAGATGATAAAACTTACTAAATAATATCAACTCTAGAGCTAGAAAGAAAGCATTCTAAGAACATAAAATTAGGCTTTGGAGAAGCAGGGTCAAATTTAAGTCATCACAATGGATTGGCATTTTATAATGTATTTGATCTGTTTACTATTTTACATAAATTTGTGTAGTTCACTTTTTGGTATTCTTAAAAATCAAGAGAATTTATTACATATAATGGAACAGAAATGAACCTTGTACTATATTTCAGCAATTTGTAATTAGAGTTTTTTTACTATTAGTGAAAAAATTAATATCATATGTTACTTTATAACAGCAATATAATAATAATGTTAAATGCAGATTAAGTTAAATTTTATAAAAGATTTTGTGCATTTTTAAAATATTGTTTAGAAAAAATTGAATTTTTGATACTAAAGGGTAAAACTTTCATGAAACTATAACAAACAATGATAGTGCAACACATGAGGATAGACCAGTCTGAAAATTGTGCAGGGAAAATTCAATGAATATGAATTTAAACAGAGTTATATGATGTCTAGTATTGAGCAGTGAGTAGACACTAATGCCTATACACCACACTAGTGGTGTATAGGCATTAGTGTCCATCACTAACAACTGATATGCTATGTGATGGAAACTAATGTGTTAACATTGTTTCAATTTATAATTAATAAAATTGGATAAAACAACAAAATTAAGAAAGAAAATTAAAATTCATACATCATAAAGATTTGAACCTGACATGAGAAGGTATAATATAACTATGAAGTTATATCTATTGCTACATAACATGTACCTGAAACTTTCTAACAATGATTTTCTGAAACTCATAATCAATGAAATCAGACTTCTTCGTAGATATTTGATTAGAGATCTTGTCTTCTCTTCATCAGTCTACCATTTTTTGGGTGATAAATAATAGAAATTTTAGTCTGATATAAGTAGTTGACATATAGATTTGCAAAAATTTAAACTTTTTACAGAACTCATATTCCAGATTCTCAAATAATTCAACAGCACTTTGAGAAGAAATACTAAGAATTATTATTATTAAAAATATAACTACTAATAATTGTAACCAGAAATGTTTTCAGTCTGCTATTATTAGTAACTATATTTTTTACTGATAATAAATCTTAATATTCCTACTCAAAGTGCTTATTGAATTATTTGTGTTATTTTATGAGCAGCAGAGCTTGAAAGTTTAAGGTTATTCTAGATTCTTTTATTTATTTTGAAAGTTTACAAAACTTGGTTATTTCTGATTCTCTCAAATAAATATGGTGCATTCTGTTCAGTTAATCTTTCATAATTCGAAAATTCTCATTAGCACATAGAATGTTCATTTTTGGAATCATTTAATGACAACAGTATGTTATATCTAGAACAAATTTTTAAGCATTTCCTGTGCATTTATTTCTCTTTGTTAATCTTTCTTTTATGCTGTGTTTCCATTTCAAAAGAAATTTTAAATATTGAATATATCATTTTAGATATGATTATTTAGACAAATTTAAATATTCATTAATGATTTTTTAATTATTATGCATCAATATGATTAAAATATAAATATATATTAATAATTAAAATTGTTATTAAGTTTTAAATATGATTTGTATTTGAATAATTTTACTTGATATTTAAATTATGAAAATTTAAAATGATATGTAAAAGTTTTTGTAAATGTAACTGAAGAAATTTGGTACAGCTATAATCCATATCTTTATTAAGATATATCATAAATAATTTATTACCACTTAAGAAACAATATGCTCAATTGTTTTTGTTTTTTAATCATTTTAAAAAATAAACAAACAATTAATAAAATGTCAAAACTTATTTAATATGGAAAATTATTAAATATTTATCAATCAATATCAAACTTTATTTTTAAAATTGAATGAAATATATAAGTCATAGCCTTTTAATAATCTATAAAAATCAAACTATTATATTTTGTATTAAGAAAGATCTGTTTTAAATTAGAATCCTCAAGGACAGATTTTAATATCTTGGGAATTCTAAGGTAAAATAATCACTAGGCACACTTTTGCAGAAAATATTTTGCCTTCAAAAATTCATCCTCTAATAAACCATTAAGATTTGCAAAATAGGAGAAAAAGGATGGAGATTTCAAAATATTGAATGAGGTATGACATTTAAATTATGCTTAAATTATAGGAGCTAATTTTGAATTATTTTATAAAATGCATTTTTTCATTTATAGAAAGGGGAATAAAAATTTCTTCCATCATTTTAAGGCATCAAGTGAATAAATTCTCATAAATGAAATTCATTCAGAATGTAAATATCAAATTTTATATCTATAGCATCATCTTTGTGCTTTGCTCAAATTTATTAATTTAATCACTTCACTAAAGCAAATGAATATATATATATGTATTTTAGCTTTCATTCAAATATTTTAACAAAAATTTGTTCTAATAAAAATACTAATTTTTATGCTTTTCCAACAATTTTTATTTATATTTTATTCATTTTTATTTTATTTAAAAGTTGATTTAATCTATATTCTTTATTATATAAATTAAAAACTGTTCATTTTTTTATGTCAATAAATTTTGTCTAATTGTGATTCATCAAATATGATTTTTTTAGTTATTTCATTTATATAGATCTAAAAATTTTTTATCATTTAAAAATAATAAGTATTGTTTAAAAACTTTAAATGTTTCAATATTTTATTTATCATCTGCAAGTATAAAGTTTTAAAACTTCAAAATAATTTTTATAAAAAGAATTGTTTTAGTAAGTTATTTCAATTTTATCATCAAACTAATTATCACAAATTGCTTACTATCAAAGTCAGTCCATATACAGCACTCTTTGCAAGTTTAAACAATTAATTTTATCATCAGTAATATAATGAAAATTCTTGCAAATATGCCCACATGGAATAAATTTTTTGACCAGTATTTTTTAAAATTATTTGATAGAAGAAAAAATATAGTTGTATTTTTATTAGAGAATTGTAAACAGATTGAAATGTTTCACATTGCTTTACTATTATAGGATATTTATTTATTTTTAATATATAATCACAGTTTTAAAGTGAGAATATATTAGAGCTTCATTTTTGTCTATGATGTTAATTGCATTCTAATGTAAACATTTAAATTGTATTTTAAAGTCGTTTTTTTAAGATTTAATAAAATTTATATATTAAAATATCAGTTTCAGTAAATTTTAAAAAAAATTGTATAGACTGCTACAATATACTCCATATCATATAAATTAAATTTTGCTTTTGTAATAGAAAACAAAAAGAAAAATTGATAAGAAAATGAGATGCTTTAATTTGGTAAGGAGAATAAAACATTTAATAACATAAATTTTAAGGGATAAATCATTTTTCAGTTTTAATGAATTTTAAATTTAGGTCCTAAGTAATCAGCTATTCTCAGAATATTTTATTAAGTTGAATAAAATGTACACAAACACACAGATGGTTCAATTTGATGTTATCAAGTACCATCAAATTGGAAATATGAACATTAATTGTAATAAATAAATGTTAAACATTTATAAATACAGCATTTCAAACCATGTGTGGCTATAAAATACAGTACTGTTGGGTTTGTAGCAGTCAAACTGCCTTCTGCTATGAAATGAAAAAAATCAAGATGGCAAACCAGGAAGTGGAAATAGCATACAGTCTAGTAGCTGTGATTTCATCAGAACATTATGTAAATAATTTTCATTCTTGGATTGTGAAGCAGCAGTTAATTTGTATAAGAATTCGTCTACTTATCTATTCACATTGATAAAGAATAAAAATTCTTTAACCTTTGTAAGCATAAATAATTTATAATAATAATTTGATTGATTTTGAAAGCTTGCTTTTTTTTTTTGGATTAAAAAATCCTTGTTTAAGCATAAACTATTCTTTCTACTGACTTTAAACATTATTAAGAATATACTGCATTTTACCATTATGAATTTTTGCTTTATGAATATGTGCTAGAAAACAAATTTGTAAAGTCAGGTACTATATTTTTTATGTCATGCTTAAACACCAAAATCACACAATGACCAAAAAAAGCAACCACAACACATTGTGGCCAGTTCCAAATAACCAAACACTGATGCTTAACATTATTTCACTTCAC